>OY101449.1:28889475-29173802 GCA_956483635.1 Panzeria rudis | reverse complement strand
AAGACCTTTCTCTTTTTTCTTGCAAAAACAAAGAAAGAGTCTTGTTAAAAGAACAACTTTTCAAAGTATCTGCCTTTATGTTAATGAAAGTGTGAGAGTGCTTGTATTTGTTTTAGTGTATTTCAAAATGTTTTATATGTTTTCTTTAGCTTATGTATCAGGGATGATACAGTTGGAACAATTGTACTTTTTTGGTACTATTGAAACCAAAAAAGTACGATTGTACCCCGTGACTCATTTGATGCTATTTGCAAATGTTCCGAATTTGTTGGGTGGTATCCATTGATTATTCAATAATAATTTATCTTTACTTTGGCCCTTAACTTAATTCTCTTTTGAGTCTACTCAGGCGGTTATTTCATGCGTGGATTTGTGTACTTATTTTTAAGGAGAATACATAACAGGCGGTCTTATAAATAACAGCTTACAATATTTGCTTGTTAGTGTTCAAGGACAAATATCAACAGCGATGCTGATGGAGTAGCTTAATGTCAAACTCTATATTCTATAAACAAATCATTGGTTTCTTGAATAAAACCGTATGTCTTAAAACGTATTTTTTCAGTAGAGCAAAAACAAAATATTTCTGAAATTGTGTCAACGGTATGAACAGCGTTGGTTTTTTTGACACTTTCGGCATATATTTCCAAAAAAAAAAACTTTGTATAAAAAGGTCAGACAAAAATAATGTGTGAATGAGATCCTAGCAAGGATGCATAAAACCGCATATGTCGACAAAAATAACATTTACTAAGTAAAATATAACAAAATATTTATAAAGTTTGAAAAATGTGCTTAGATAGTAACATCGTATCTCTGCTTGTGTGTTTAAATAATCCATCACACAGGAACACTTAAGTCGTTATTGCTGAAAATTTATGAAATCAATTAAAAAAGAGCTCTTTCGCATTAATAACTCAAAATCTACCTAAGTCGACTTCCGCATTTATTCAAGAAAATCGCAGGAATGTCGGCTTACAAATTTTAATAGAAAAATATCTTTTGCTATGGCTTGGTTATCCATTGTGAACGACTTTAAAATTTTTTAACAAACTTCAAACTTATAATAATAAAGAAATGAAGTTTCATTGAGATAAACTGAAATTAAAATTGTTTGATTTTTGCCACCATTATTTGAAAAAGGAGTTTATCAAAAATATTTTTAGAAAACAGAGCCATATTTGATCTTTGACTAGCATTGCCAGATTCAAATAGTACTTTAGCTTGACATTCGATTAAAATCAGCTTGATTTGCAAAAGAGAACTTGACATACTAAAATATTTATGTAATGTGAAGTTTACTTAACAGTATAAATAAAGAGTATTACAAACATAACATAAATAATATAAAAACCTATAATAGAAGAACCTGTCCAGGTCGCATGACTGGTTCCAAGGACTATCAAGCGCTTCGAGTCCTGGAACTTTATATGTAAGGCTACCGGTATCTTTTAGATAATTAAGACACTCAGTGGCAAGTTCTACTTTAAACAAATATTTTTTGTTTGGAAAAGGTCTGTTTGTATAGTGGGGGTATTTTGCTAATAATTTTTTATCTAGATTTGTGATATGGTGTCCCTTCACCGGTCACGACTCAGGAACATTTTGTACCATTCCCATTTTCAATAGTCATAGGACAAGTACGCTCAAAACGATTGGTACAACATTTACTGCAGTGTGATTATTTGGGGATTATTAGCAAGTTCCTATGAGCTTTTCGCTAGGGCTAACGCAGATCATTAGGGAGCTTCTACCCAAAAATCTCATAGAAATTTAAAATAATATAAAAGTTAAAACATGAGCTTCACAATCAATAACGTTTTTATTTTCTTACTTTACCATTTACAGGCTTGAGCTTTCGCTGGGGGAACTTTTAACTGACAGTATTTTGCAAAATTTCTTTTAGAATCTCAATAGAAATGAGGTATATTTTTTCATTTTGGCGTGGAAATATCGCATTTTACTATCCTTGTATCCGCGCCCGACCATTTGCAACATTGGTTGGCTTTTTTTCCAACTCTAAGTCTAGTTGTAAGAGGTCATTGAAAATAGATGCAGAAACAACAACAGCTACATATTGTTCTCGCAAACTATAATGGGTACTGACAATAAAAATACATTTGAGCAATTTATGAGTGAAGACCGAGAAGAACACTGATTTAAGCTATAAACAGTTTTGATAATTTTATACTTGACTAAAAATCTATGAAATATTTTTTCATAAAACTTTTGAAAATTATTTCTTTTTATCTGTCAAAAATATCATTTCAGCTGGAAAAATTACATTTGAGCTTCTAACTTGACAGCACCTAAAATATCTTGACAATTAAGCTCATTCAAGCCCGTCTGGCAAGCCTATCTTTGACACAATGAGCACACAAACTCAATCAAAATCGTGTGGCTTACTGGGTTACAACAACTCAAAGCGATTTTAGTACTATAGAGCCGAAAAAGTACTATTTTAGAAACTCATTGGCACGAAATTAATTTTTTTATTTATCATCCCTGGTATGTATATATTTCATGTATGGCTATGTATTGTAAATAACTTGTTTGAATGTGAAATTTGTAAACATTTTGCGTGAGTGCATGTTAGTGACATTGACAAGTTTTTTCTTTAAGGCAAAACTGATCTTTAAAGTTTTATTGAATAAAAATGAATAAAAATATTTTTTTTAACAAATATATTTTATATTATTTTCAATTGTCTATTGAATAATTTTTGCGCTTAGTTTATCTAATTTATTTGGCAGACATATTTTTACAAAATATAATGGAGTAATAAGATTTAAAGGGATAATTAACTGTGATTGTTAAATATTATGTTTTGTCTACATAAGTTTTATTTAAAGTAAATTTTTTAAAGCTAGTATTAAATAATTATAAACAAAATATTATAGCTATAATTTGCACTGCCCTGTTTTTTATTTAAAGGAACCATACCCCAATATATATGACAGCTCTTTTAATTAACGTTAATGTCTTTACATTGCCTTAAGAATTTCAAAAAAAAACTAATAAGATTGGGGAAATTTTTTATATTTAGGTTTCCAGTCTTCAAAAACATTTATACAACAAAAGAAGATTAAGGCCTAACCACCAAAGAAAGTTATGCGTTATAGTAGGAAAAGTAGTCGTGGCGAAAATGTCTACAATTTAATATACAAAACTACTTAAAAAAGTAATTGTGATAGCTCACGCATAAAGGTCATAAAGCTAATTGCAACCAAGCAAGTAAATCTTGTATATATTTTTCTACTATTTGATGAAATTTCATCATGAATATTGACTGTAAACATTTTGTTAAATTAAGTCCCTAATTGTGTAAATCACAAAGTGAAATTTTTTTATTTCAGTTTGGTGACGTGATTAAGACAAGTTTAAAGTTCTACAGTTGATGTTATCGTCGTGAGTTAGGGTATTAACTTGAATAATGTTTGCTCGATTATTCGAATAATCGAAGTCAAATAAATTTCGATTAAACAAAAAACTCCAATTTCGAGTAAAAATTTATTCGAGTAATTCAGGTCGCTTAATCGAATAACTCGACTAAATCATTTTATTAAAATTTCTTTTTCTTAACGAGTTTTTTTCAGATTTCTTACTAAAAATTTGCAAACTTTTTGAAATTATATGAAGTTTGCCATTCAATTCGAACGTGATTTGATATTAATGGATCGCATGATCAAATAATTAATTAAATTATGCAGTAACATTGATAGGGAAAAAGGAACCAACTTTAAATATTCTGTACAAAATTCGGATATATAATCTGCAAGCAAAAATTATTTGAAATAAAAAAGATATATTGAGAGCAACTATTTAACCAAGTTTTTCGTATTATAACGTCATATGCAATCTAACGGTGGAATTTAATAAAAAATTAAAAAAATTTATAATCGAATAATAAATATATAATGAATTGGATTTTAGTAAAGATTATTGGTATTTGCAACTAAAAAAATTTTCCTTATAAATTCACTTTACTTTTTATCGGTTGTTGCGACCAACTAGTGGCTAATTTTATTATTATTGGTACACCTTACTGATTAAACGGTTGGCATTATCAATTGTTTATTATTGTAAAATAAATAATTTTTCAATAAGAATTCTATCATAGTTGGTGCAACTGCCAAAATTTGATTGGCAACGAATTTGGTTGCCTCGACGAATCTGTTTTCTCTGTGTAGCTAGACAAAATTTAATATCTCAGTATGTCAAAATGCGTTAACTGCCACGCCCACATAAATATAATATAAATAGAAAACTTTTTGCTGAAGACAAAAAATCGCAAGTACTATAAATCTTAGCCCTGCTGTTAGGTAAAAAAAATTACGAATTTTAAGTTAGTTGACCAAAATAGTCCAAGCCTAACAGTAGGAATAACAGTGCATTGGAATATATAAAAGAAGTATTTGTAAGGTAGAAAAGAAACCAACTGAATATATTCACAAATTTTAAAATTGTATTAAAGAAATAATAAATCGTGTTTATTTTCCATAATAAACCGAAAAACTGTATGACACTAGTACAAATTACGTTACTTTCGTTACTTTCTTAAATTCAAAAGATATTGCTTAATATTTTTCCTAATATGGACCAAAGTTTCGTATATTCTACGAAAAGTATAACTACGAAAATTTTTTTCCTAAAATGTTGCATTGTTTATTTTGAATATGAAAACTAAACACGTCATATAATACTTTCGGTGTAAACTTTTTCGATGCAAGAGTTTCGATGTAAATTAAAGAAGATCTCTGTATTGTTGCACATATATATACAACCACCGTTGCACATATACTCGTACAACCCACCGTTGTTAGCCATATTTAAAAAAAATCTTAGTATGAGATCATTTCGTTCATTGTAGATGTTTTGTCAAATCTAAAAATATATGCAGTTGTTTTATATGCCACCTTAGATCTCGGACTTTAACTTTAATTTGAACTCAATTTGTTAATGAACCTTTATTTACCAAGAGAGTTAGTTATATCTTAATGACTTTTTTTTTATATTAGCTGAAAAGAGGCTGGTGTTTAAGTTGCAAAAAGAATTACGGAAAAAGATGATTTTACTAAAAAGTAACACGCTTTTAAATCTGAATAATTTTATCTATTTTTTCACTCAATAAGCAAATTAAGTTCTGCTTCTTTCAATTTCGTTTGGATTAGCCTTGCATCTATGAGGGTCTACCAAAAGTGTGCGGGCATATTTCTCTGCGTAATATAAACGTAATATGTAAAGAATGTTATTCTTTGATATTTATTTATTTTGTTTTAAACATTTGTGAATATTGATGTGTAAGTATCATTGCTTGTTGGTATGTCGGAGGCATATATTAAATACAATATTAGACCTAAAATGACATTGAGGAACTTCAGCTTCAATCGTTAGTGGTGTGCTCAGAAAATCAACTTCTTCAATGACAAAATTTCGCCCAGTTAAATGACTACTAAACAGCGTATGAGTATTGGGGGGTAATTTTCGCTTTAGTCCTTTATGTCACATTTTATCAAAAGCCTGAGAAATATCAGTGAAGAGAGCAGAACAGTATTTCTTTTCTTCGAAAGTTTTTCTAACCACATTCACAACTCTATGTGTTTGTTTGATAATGCTATGTTGCCTCCTGAATCAAACCTGATATCTGGGATCAATGTAGTCCCATTTAGTATGACGGTCAACTTACTTATAGATAGCTTATTATCTAACTTGTCCAAACTATTTGAGTTTATGAAGTTCTTTTAGTAATTAAAAAAAAACATTTTTAGACAATTACTTTATTAACTAACTTAAAAAAGGAGAAAGGTTATCAGTTCGTCATGTATTTTTTTAAGGATGATCGCTCAAAACTCCGTCATTAATAAACCGATTTCGGATTTGTTTCTTTATTTAAAAGGATGCACTTCCAGATTGATCCCGCTGAAAAGTGGTCGGGGTCACGCCCATACGAAGTAAATAGCATGTATTTTCATCCACTTCTACTCAACCAATTCCTATGAAACTTTGCACATAAATTAAAATTTTGTTTGAATACTACATCATGATTAAAAAATCGGGCAGTGCCACGTCGTATAAAAGTTTGCATACACATTTAGTTATTGTTACCATGCAACATTTTTGTTAAAAAAGTGGGCAGTGCAACGCCCATAAAATATTAACATTATTTTAAACCACTTCTACTTAGCCGATTCTTATAAAACTTCGCACACAATTAGTTCTCGTGAAAGTACATCATTATGATAAAAATTATGGGCAGTGCCACGCCTATTTTTTAGTCGGTTTTTTTTAGCAAGAATTATTATGTTATTTAGTAAAAAATTTTCCGTAAAAGGAGTTTGTAAATTTAGAAAAATGTTATATTAATTTACTGATTATAACATTCATCATAATGATGTTTAAAGTTTTTCTGTATTCATTTATTTATTTTAGCATCATTAAAAGGAGGAAAGAATCAATGCAAAACAATTAATAACTGTTTTAAATAACAGACAACCATATCAATTTAAGGTCTACGTTCACAGTCATTAGTTAACTATTGACATTGTTTACCATTAGTTAAACCGTCAAAGGCCATTGGTTAATAGCACTGTGATACAAAAGTGGAGAAAAAATTATTTAGGTGTACTCATGTACCACATCTATGTGGTTGGAGCTTATAGCGAAACGAAATGCCTATGGCTTATCTAGGTCACTACATAAAGTGATTTCATAGCGGTAAGTGAGTAAAAAAACGGGTTTCTTAAAACTTGAACTTTAAACATCCATAACTACTTTGTTTCAAAACGGATTTCTACAATTTCCCCAGTTTCCATATAACAGAAAAATTTGAATTTGTCTTGTGTGTATGTGTGTTAATGAATGACTCAAATTTTTGTCAATTGATTTACTTCAGTTAATTTTGAATAAAATCTACATTTTTCGAACGATTTTAATAATTTATGGCTTATTTTAATCCAAATATATCTGGCCCCAGCTTACCGACTATTAATAAAAAATTCAAATTTTAGCCCTCTTTATTTTATTCTGAGCTTTTCGCCGTTATTTTCTAAATAACTCGGGCAGAATTGGATTTTTAAAAAAATTGAGTATCTATGATTTAAAGGTAATTTCATTCCGCATCTTTTCCTTGTAAGATTTTTAAAATCCGCTTAGTTTTTCTAGAGTTATAATGAAATCTATTACCGTAACTGTCCTATTTTTTAATAAAAAACAAAAAGTCGAAACACAAAACATAATATAACTCATTTATTTTTTAGCCAATTTTAATGTCATTACGTATTTGGAAAGATATTTTAATGTTGTTATTCACAGAGGTTATTTTGTTCAGTGGATTAGTATCTCATAAGGAACTTAGAGCTGGCGGAAAGTTAAACTTAAACCATCATAACTTTGCCATTTACTAGCTGATTTTCAAAAGTCATGTCTTATTTGCCAGATAAGAATCATATCTTTCAAAAAGGATCGTGGAAGTCTATTGTGAAAAAAAGAAGTTATGACTGTTTGAAATTAAAATTTTAAGAAACCCTACAACTACATTTACCATTATAAAATCGCTTTACGAAGTGACCTAGAAAAACAATAGGTATTTTCTTTCTCTATGGGCTCCAACCAAATAGAATTGGCGCATGAAGTTCACCTGAATAATTTTAGTATATCAGAGTGTAATTAGTTAGATGCTTTGGAAATTATTATTTTCATTTGTTGTCTAATAAAAACATTTTTAGGCATACTTTTAGGAACGAAAAAATATAATAATTGCTCCGTTAGCTTTGTGTGTTTAAAGCACCGCCTTTAGATCTGCAAGATTCTTATGTTTTTATTTTTTTTATTTTTTTACATCTAAACTTGATATTTTGATAGCAGTACAACTCTTTACTAACATTAAAGTTTTTAGGTAAACAATACACTGTGAATATGAAGTATTAGTTAAACAATAGTTATCACTTTATTTTGCTAACAACTAACTAGTGACTGTAAATTTGGGCCTAAGAAATATTTATATGTAACCATTACACATATCGACAATCTTTAATAGAACGTCCAATGTCAATAATTTTACTTTTCTTCTAATTACAGTTAAACTAAATTATTTTTAAACCAATTTAACTGCCATTTAAAAAAATCTTTTAAATTAAATCTGAAAGCAGTAACTATTTATCAAAATATATATTTTAACTAATGATTTTACAATTAAAATGTACATAAGTAGTTATTTGAAACAGATTAAAAAAATCTATAAAAATATCCTTCAAATAATAATTCATATCCTATTTTAATTTAACCAAAACAGTGTAAATATATAAATTTATAATAACTATAAATAATAAAATTTTAAATTAATAAATTACTTTCCATTTAAGTAATTCTACAACGCAAAAAAGACTCTCTAAAAGTAATTAAAATTTAAACTAAAACATTAAGCGAAATGCCACTAATTTTTAAATTGAGATCTATAGTTAAATATATAAAAAAAGTAAATAAATTACTAATTGGTAATATATGTATTAAAACCCAAAGAATTTAAAAAAACAGAATTATACATATTTGATCCAAATATTTAAATAATTGTTAATTGTAAATAAAGTAATTTTAAAATTATTTATAAATATTATATTTAGAATAGCATCAGATTAATACATGAATTATAACATACCTGTAGACTAACTAAAACTAAAATTCAATAGTTTATATTTAAGTGTATATTTTCACAGAAGTAAAAGAAAAATTGTTTTATATCCAAAAAGAAACTCTAATAAATAACAAAAAAAAAAATAGAATTCCAAAAAGGAAATAAACTTCTTAATTTAAAGTAGTTTTTATTTAAAAAGTAATTATTAAATATTTAATTAAATTTTAGATCGAAAAATATTAATAAAAAACTATGTATTTAATATAAATATTAATATCTAGTTATAAATAGAAAATAAGATGAAATGAAGTAAGTAAAAAACAATAATAAAGCTGTGTTAAGAAAATAATATAAAATTTGGCTGATTTTTATTTAAGGTAAAATAGAAATACGCATGGCAACAATTACTTTCTTGCAAAAGTGTTTGAAGATAGTTCTGATAAACCTATTAATCAAGTTCTACGAAGGTTGCACGACTTATATTAGATAAAGAAAGTCTGAATTATCATTAATTCGTTCTAGGATCATATATAATACCGCCAATAGTTTAGTAGATACTTACAAATTTTGACGAATAAACAACACAGTAAAACATTTTTAGATTTTCCGAAGCATGCGCTTGAGTAAGTCCTTTCTTAATTTTTGTACTTATACCTCTCGTTTACGGGGAATCGTGAGGTATCGCAAAGACTTGCGAATGTCTAACAAACTATTTATTTGCCAAATTATAGTGCTTTCAAGTTGGAGTTCACTAATATAACAATCATGCCTTTTGTAAGCAGAGGCCGAATCGTCGCATTCGATATCCAGCAGAATTGATAGAAATTTTTCCTTATGCGATTACCGCATACGATAAGCGAGTAGTTGCTGTTTAAATTCCACTCGATAGCACTAGAGCGATCGAATACAATATTTTCTTTTATTATGTTTGTTTTGCAAAAAAGAATGGAACATTACCTATAAACCTTATTGCAGTTGGCCAATCGACTTGGTTGTTGTACTAGCTGCTCGAAACACAAAATTTTTTTTAATGTATTACAAAATTTTAGTCGATTCAACATGCGGTATAAAATAAACTTGATACACTTTTTAAACATTTCGAGTCGATAGGTATCGAATGTGGTAATCCATCCATTCGATATGTGTCGAAATTTTATTCGATACGATAGTGTACTCCATATCGAAAGAGAAGATTAGGCCCCAGGTTTGTAAGCAGAAAGAAGTCTTGCTTCTCTCTCTATCTCTCTCACAAACCTGCTTATATTCTTACTTGGAATTCTTTATGAAAAATTCAACATATATATTTTATGTTGTAAAGTTTTTTTAACTTATTTTCTTTTTTCCACCCCACTTTTCGTTGGAATTCCCAGCTTCCTTAGGGATGTTTTTTATTAAAGTAATGAGTTAAAATGCTAATAAACATACTCTTCACTAGTTTTACTTTAACATTTTAAAAAATTACTTTAACATGGCGATGTTATTGGAGGCAAGTACTTATACCACATTTGATTACAAATAACAACTTATAAATTTCAATATTTAGAAGGAATTGAATACACAAAACACAATAAAAATTAAATGTCTCTGCTAAGCATTGAATTCATGACATCTTAAGTTATTGTGTTACTTTGTGCCAAGTGTTTTATTCAATAGGCTACTGTACAATTATTTTGTTACGGGCTTAAAACTTGTTTTCACAAACATGAACGCAATAAAAAAAATCAATTTTACTTCCCCAGGGGTTGAACAGTTTATCGTATTATGATAAGCAGACACACTAGTACGCGTCCAATAAGAGAATAAATGGAGAATAAATAAAATTTTCGCAGAGGAACTTGGCCTTATTTTCACTTTTAAATTATTGTGCTGATCCAATAACTATCTCTATAATTTCCTATAATTTCCTTGTTGACCATTAGAGTGCACCTTGTATGTGGCACGCCTTTCCGTTATGTGATCAATCTATTGTTTGGCACAATATACTTTTTTACTACGAAGAACATTTCAAGAACGATTCGCAATCAACCTTCTAAAAAAAAATATTACCCAATAGATACAAAATTCTCGTATTTAGATTTTGCTGATTACTTACACTTCGGCTTTCTAGCTATAGTAGAAGTGCACCATACACATAAAATGCACTGGTATAGGTTAATTTTCAGACTTTTCTTAGTATTTTCACACCAAGACCTACCTATGTACCAAAATTTCAGCTTTCTAGCTATAGTGGAATTATCCTGTTCGAATAAAGTGCACACCTTTTCCCTAGATGAAAAGTGCTCGTTTTCAGATTTGTTGCCCTTTACAAATAAGGGCATCATTGTCCCCTCATATAAAAACTTTCCGTTTTCAGATTTTTTGGCTAATTGCCCATCAAGCCCGACCTGTATAACAAATTTCAGTGCACTATAATACTGATGAGTCAGTCAGTGAGTGAGTAAAGAGGTAATACTAGTTTCATATATCGGGCAGCTTTTATGGTAGAAGTTTAAAATTTCAGCCATTAGGTCTCCTGTGTGGAGAGACCTTAACTCATTAACGCCGGCTGGATAGAAAACTACCCAACAAAGCACTATTTTGGGAAACTTCTTGTTAAAGTTAGGTAAGAGGTCGATACCTCTAATCTATTTTGACAGACAGGTAGACGACGAATCGTCAGTTTAACGGGATTCTATCATAAGTTATAAAGTTTTAGTAAAAATGCGTTTACAAAGTTTTTGGTGCTCTTTTTATGCGCTTTAAAAAACAGATCGGCGCGTAATAGAAAATTTTTACATTGTTCGCCAAACTTTTTTTGTTTGAGATCTATATTTATCATTTGTACCACTCTTTACATACAGCTAAATTGATATTTGTCTTAAAATTTATTGTGCAATTAAAATTAAAATGAGCGACGAACGTAATAGATTTTGTAGCATTTGTGGCTTATTTATGGATATCGGTAATATGCATGATTTTAGAAACAATATTGGAGTGCTCGAAGTATACAACAAATCCTACTATGGCTCTGATAATTTCAGTTACTGGTATGAGCCAGAATTTGTTTGTGAATATTGAAAAGCTCAACGGTCAGTTATTTGTGTCTTTTCTGGGCGTATGACTTAACATTATCAGTTCTTTCGTAAACCAGATGATTGCTACTTTTGTATCCAAATTGATTACTAGGCTAAGTTTGGTAACGTTATATTCAGAAAGAAGTCGGCATAATTAATATTCCAGGGAACAAGGGAAAAATTAACATCAACTAAATTTTTCAACGTACACAGCAGAATATAGTTGCGCTACTTTCAAAAGCCGCGACACTGCCATCATCAGTGCTCATGTGTATTTTGCTTATCACCATTTGTCAGGTGGCTCTGCTGAATGTGATTTAAATTCTTATATATAAAAAATTTTCGTGAAAATTGAATACGATAATTAAACCACTTAAGTTGATATTAAACTGCACTTTCGCAGTGTGGCCATTGGTCTATTCTTCTTCATTCCTATTTTTATGATTTTTTTCTAGTTAAGTCAAACTTTTTATTGTAATTTTATACTTAATTACATATGGACATGTAAAAATGTAAAAAGCTCAAGCCAGTGACTAATTGTTTATTAATATGATTATTTTTGACATATTTGTTGTGAATCCCAATTCATTGTTAGGCTAAGATTCGTAAAGTTGTATTCAGGTTCGTTACGCTACATTGGGCATGATTAATATTCCAAGCAATAATGAAAAAATTAACATCAACTTCATGTTTCGACATACGCAGTAGAACATAGCAGCAACGGCAACACTGGGAAAGTGCAGCTTAATATTATTTATGATTTAATTTTCGTATTCAATTTGCACGAAACGTTTGTATATATAAGAACTGAAATCACATTCAACAGAGCCTGACAAGTGGTGATAAGCAAAATACACATGAGCACTGATGATGGAAGTGTAGCGGCTTCCGAAAGTAGTGCTGCTATGTTCTGCTGTGTACGTTGAAAATTTAAGTTGATGGTAGTTTTTGAACATAAAAATTAAAAATTTCATAAAAAATTTCAAAAGTTCTCGCACTAAATTGTGAAAAAATCAAAGTTTTAGCACCAATTTAACCAAAAAAGAGCTCATTTCCTTTGACATATATTAAATCACATACTAGAAAAAATGACATCGTTGGTATATTTTTATTTTTTATGAATGTTTGAAACAGAGGTATGCGATGCTTATCATTTGTCGGCTAAATAGCCAACAATACACATGTACACAGCCGACAGTTTACATGTTCACAATATGAACAATTAAAATAAACAACAACAAGCGCACAACAGTCAGTTGTACCTATCAACAAAGCAATTAAACACCAACACACTTAAGCAACAAATTATATTTCATTTATTTAGTTGTCTCTTTCTATTAATTTCAGAGATATCGTAAAAGTTTCAGCATAAAAATTAGAAATTAAAAAAAAATTTTAGAGCTTTTGTGTTTAAGCCAGAGCCAGGCAAAGAGAAAAGTTGAGACTTGAACATTATCATAAAATAAATGTTTAGCATACAACTAACGGACACATTAATATATACCCTTAGAAAGGTTTCAGGTTTTTTTTTCTAAATCCACTGCGATATTTACAATCGATTGATATTTCATAAAGCTAGCGCATAAACGTACCAAAACCTTGTTTTTACCCTTCACTTGAGATTTTGGAGGTGTTTGGTAAATTTTATTTTTGTTACCTACCGGAAAACTAGCTTCGAAGATCCCTATTGTCTTCAGTTTGATGGTAAAAGAGTCCAAGGGGAAGAGTATCAAGTAGTTTTGCTGAAAAATACCACAACCGAAATCAAACTCGGTATCCTGAAATGTGAGAGTGGTTCTGCCGAGGCCATCAGCTAATTGATGAATACGATGCTTTTTTACGATGCTATTTTTTATTTTTGTGATTTTTTAATAAGTTTTGTCGGAAGGCTTTGATATCTTTATATATTTGATATCTATAGAAAATTACCTTTCCATTAGTACCAATTTTTCTTATCAAAAGATGGCGGTTGATTTTTCGAGCGTTTTGATATTCTTTTACCCCTATGTGCAGTGTTTCTATTGGTTGCGTGCCACTGCAGATGCGTATCGTAATGATACTTTAGACAGGTGAAGTCTTTATAAGCTATCTTATAAACACATAGCTTTCATTCTTCAGGGTTGGTTTATTAACAATTATGTTGGTTTAATTCTGTTCGAAAACCGAAGTAACATTTATTATAACAAAAGGTTACTTTTTCCAAAATAGTCACATCAAAACGCCACATTTCCCTCTTAGTTAATTCTGCTATAAACTTCTCAAATAAAGATCCTTTATTTATGACCAAAATGAGGCATGTCTGATGTCAAAAAATTAATACATAGCCGTTAAGTCTAATTATTTCATAGATGAAATAATGAAAACACCTATAAATTTAAATTTCATAATCTTGCAAAGTCTTATTGCTTAATTTGTTTTATGAGCAGAATTGAAGGATTTCAAATTACTTTGAAATATACATAAAGTTCTCTTGAATAGCTCTAAAAGCAATTTTAATAATATCCTTGAGCCAAATTCGCTTACAAATTTATATGCTTTTGGAAATTTTCTGATCTTATAAACTCATTAAAAAGATAAATTTCTTCTAGTGAAACCCTTAAAACAAAAAATAAAAAAACATATGAAACATTAAATAAAACACAATTACGCACACGCACACAGACAAATAACCAAACATTTCTTTTATGAAATCCTAATAAATAGCAACTATTTTCAAACTTGATTTATACTCGTAACCACATACTATATAAACTAGCATTTAGACAATATAAATGGTTAAATCCATTTTAATTGTTCTGTTCTTCTTTCCCTGGCTTTTATTATCATCTGAATCAGACAATAAGTTTTTCATGTGCTTTATTCTCTAATTACCTTCATCTTTACGAATTGTACTCCCGCTTGGTTTAATTCATTGGTTTTCTTACGTTCTACTTAAGTTCACTGGCAAATATGTTAGTGTTTTTTTGTATATAGTTAAGTAATTCCAATAAATGCACGTGTCATTAATTGGCAAAATAGCGTAAAACTCATTTGTACTCCAAAAACTATAATGGATTCCAAGGATAACACGACTAAGAACCCACTACCAAGCAGAAGGAAAACATGAAGCGAGATTAAAAAAGATTTCAAAAATAAAAAAATAACTTGTTTGTTTTTCTTATTCGTTTTAC
Organism: Panzeria rudis; assembly: GCA_956483635.1. NCBI lineage: Eukaryota > Metazoa > Arthropoda > Insecta > Diptera > Tachinidae > Panzeria > Panzeria rudis. Next base: position 29,158,950 of record OY101449.1, on the reverse strand, counting down.
GCTCATTAAATTTTAAGGATTTTATGGTAACCCACCATCATGTAGTTTTTAGTATCTGTATGGCAGCATGTAATAATGTTATAATTATTTTTATATTTATATGCTGGTATTGTTAACTATTAAAAGTTTTTGTTGCTTCATTTTTTCATCTATATTAAAAAATTATATATATTTGTTATTGGTGTTTAATGAATAAATATATCAAATTTAACTAAACTATGACAACTGTGCATTATAAAACTTATAACTTCAAATAAATCAACATGTGCTGATTTTACAGGACTCCCAAACGTCAACGGGAAACCTCAAGAAGCATTCAGCAAATTATAGAAATCGCAGTTGAAAAATATAAAAATATCTATAGCCAGACAACACTCTTAGGTTAAATATACCGATATTCATTTTAATCGTTATTTAACATGGAAGACCCACATGGATGCAAAGTTGATCCAAATTGAATGCAGTTCAAATTAAGTGTCTTATTGGGAGATATTATGGCTTATGGGTGTTAGGTATGAGGTGGGGTATCGACATCAAATATAGAAAATGTTCTAAGGGGGAAAAATAAAATTATTCGTGAAACTATCACTTCTATCTGTTATATCAAAAATTGGGGTATTCAAAAAGTTCTAAACATGTAGATATTAAAGACTATGTTTTTAAAAGATGTGAAATATATACAAACAAAAATTTGGCTAAAAATATATTTCATTTTCAGTAAATGTTCTTTACTGAATCTGTGAAATTTTAGTTTGACTTTTATTTACAACGCAAACACCAAAAACAACAACAAAAACCCGTTTTCTGTGTCGTAAAAAGACAACCCCGATGACCACATAAATAACAACAACAACAATGAAAGCAAAAGGAATACGATTGTAACTAAGTTTGTTTACTGAATATTTTTGAGTGAGTCAATTCGTTGATTTTGTTGCGTTAATTTTCATTAATTTTTTCTATAGTCTTAAGATAAACATTCACAGTTAAACACATTTAACAAAATGAAATTTCATCAATGATTAATGGATGATGATGACTCAGACAAAAAGTTTGTTTGATATATTACACAAAATCCAGTTAATATTTTTGTTTGATTCAGTAAACTATTTTGTTGAGTATATGTAAATATTTTTAGAGACATTGTTTTATAAATTCAGGCATATATATTAAATGATATAGTACTGAAAACAAAGTAAATTTTTTCGTTTGTGCAGTAAGTTATTTTGTTTATAATATGTGAACATTTTAAAATAAATTATTTTATAGATTTATACAATTTGTTTACGGAAAAAAAACGTTTTTTTTCAATGACATTTTTGAGATATTTTTGTCTATATTTACAAACTTGTTTTTAGGTCGGTAAATACTACATTGAACTTGTCATACATAATTATATAAACACAAAAGGTCAAAATTAAAAAAGATCAGACAGCTATTATCACATATGATATGCACGAGGTGAATTACTATTGTTGATACAGAGTGGTGTGTTTTATCAAGTAAAAGTTCAAAAATTTAGCACCCAATACAGCCTTTAGAGTGTCAACTAGTCCTCATGACAGAGCTAATAACATTTTTACCAAATGTCCACCTAGATTGAACATTGTTACCAGTGTGCGCCGGCTGAAAAACTTAGATGGCACAATACTATTAACGCGTTAATTAAATCCAATTACAAAAATAATAATAACGACACTGCCTTTCTCTTATATATTAATTATTGTTTCTTAGATTTAAAATCCAAATGATATTTTTATAAAACCAGCCACAATAATATAATTCATATGGAAATATAACAAATCTTATTTAAATTTTTTTCGATTTTCTTGTGGAACACTAAAACAACTCTAAATATTTCACAAATATGTTTTGTACCATAATTGTAGCCACTCTTTGTATATCAATTTGTCACAAATTTGCGAAAACTTTATTATTCCTTTTCCTATGATAAAATCTTAATAGCAATTTGGTGGTTTTGCATAAGAAAGAACTTTTATACTTTTGTTTTATCAACTTTTAATTTGAAAAGAAAAAAAAAGATTAATTACGTAAAGTTAAAAAAGAAAAACTAAAAATTTTGTGCGTGTATATGAATCCAAAGTAGGGCTGGGAATAAGGGTTGATAATTTTCATTTTGATTTTCCCTTAAATGAACACACATCTACGAGTATATTTAGAAAATTAAGTGCAGTATGAGAATGTCTTATCTTACTTTTTCTAAAGGTATACAATTAAAGCATTTTGCGTTAAGTGGCCAAGGAAAATGTAGGATTCCAAAATTTTTTAATGAATATGTTTTTCGTTTTGAAGTACTTATTCAGTGTTTCATTCAAACGGTTTTGCAAAAACGCAAATGCTAAGTATCGTTGTTTATTCTTTGCAATCCAACTTGAAAAGTAGAAAAGGTAGACCATATTCAGTGTAGCAAATTCAAATGAAATTGAAGATGCAAATTTGTGTACTGTTGGGTTGCATCGTCAGTTTTGATTTTTAAGGTAGTGATATAGATGAGAAGATTTTTCTTACAAACGCTTTCTGTTTACAATTGAATATATGTAAATAAATATCAAAACATACATACGTTTTGAATAACTTTGTTAGGCCAACTAAGAAAACACTACTTTTTGACTCTATACACAGAAGAAAAATCATCACCAAAAATTATAAAACAAAAAGTTTTTCTAAAATAAATTTTTAATTCCAGTAAATGTTATTTGCTAATTAAGTGCATAGTTTATTTGACTTTAATTTAGGGTGCAAATACTAAAAACAACAACAAAAACTAGTTTTCTGTGTGGTAGAAAAACAACCCGACATATATGACATACACACATATATATATATATATATATATATATATATATATATATATATATATATATATATATATATATATATATATATATATATATATATATATATATATATATATATATATATATATATATATATATATATATATATATATATATATATATATATATATATATATATATATATATATAACAACAACAATGATAGCAAAATTAGTGCGATATCGGAATTCTTACATTAGTATCAAACGTAAATTGTAACAAGTTTGTTTAATAAATATTTCTGACTGAGTCAATACTTTGCGCCCTGTAAACACCAGTAGCCATTTAATGTTGTTGCAGTTATTCTCATTCATTTTTTTAGAATTGAACACATTTTCCAAAGTGAAATTTCATAAATGCATAAAGGATACTCTTAAACAAATTTTTTTTTAGATTAAAACGAAAAGTTTAAATTTTGTTCAGTATCTTTATGATACAACACCATAAACAGTGTTTTTGTGGAACGGGGTTAACATTTCGTTGTATAGCATTTTTTATCACTTTTTTAAAAAAGTGGCAATAAACTCCCCTTCAGAGACGATATAGCAGAGTGAACTGTGGTATAAAAATGATCCTCGAGTTTTTTTCATAAAAGTCCTGAGCACATATTATATGATAATTCTAAAGTCTACAATATTTGCTGTGCCGAACAATATTTCCTAAGCCTTAAACAATTTTTAAATTTGGAATGATTTCTTGCGTTTGAGTTTGTAGCTTAAATGTCCTTGAAGACATATGATATATTTTTATGCCAAATAATTTTGCAAAGCATTTTAGGCCGCTATAGCGCCGCTGAAAATTTTCTTTTTGTCCAGTTCTTAGGAAAAGTACAAAAAGACCCATACAACGAAAAGTTTAAATGTTAACATTTGCACAAAAATGTTTTTATTGTTGTTTTACATAAAAGTGCAAAATAAATATTATACATCCAACGTAAGGCTTACTAGATTTCCTATGCCGAATCCCTATAACTATGGCCTCAGCATATGTTTATCATTTTTTTTTTGTTTCTTTATGTACGTAAAAGATTTGCATACCATTGCATTACAACAAGAAAAAATAGCAACATCATGATATCTTATTTTTTGTAAATGATGTATTTTGAGTTATACTAAATAGTATACTACATAAATATCTCAATATTCACAAAAAGTGAACTTACCAAGTTTGCTGACTAACCCAACGATATAACAAAAAGTTCAGAAAATAATTTTCTTTAATTACCCAGCAGAAAACTAGGTAATGAGCTGTCATTACCGAATAACATACTTTTCAAACACAAACTACATACCAGCTGAATTATTTTACAGTAGTTGAAGAATTACTTACTAGTAACTAAACAAGCCATTTAGTCTCTTATTGGTAGAAGAGTGCTAGTGTAGCTGCTCATAGTACAGGCGATAAACAGTTCTACTACGCCTGGGGAAGCAAAATAGATTTTTTTTAATTGTGTTCATGTTTGTGAAAACAAGTTTTAAGCCCGTACCAAAATAGTTGTGCAGTAGCCTAGTGAGTAAAAGACTTGGCATAAAATAACACAATAACTGAAAACGGCATGAGTTCAATGGTTAGCAGAGACATTTAATTTTTATTTATGTTTTGGGTATTTAAAGCTTTCTAAATATTGAAATTTGTAACTTGTTATTTGTAATCAAATGTGGTAAGTACTTACCTGCGATGACATCTCCATGTTAAAGTAATTGGTTAAAATGCCAAAGTAGAAGTAGTGAAGGATATGTTTATCAGCATTTTATCTCATTACTTTGCCATCAGAATTTTTTTTGGGGTTGTTTTCTAAAAATATCTACCCGTATTCTGTGAAAAAAATTTAGTCAGTGGGAAAATATTTGTACGTTTACTGAGCGACCAATACGAAATCAAAATAAAAAATTAAAAAAGCTTGTTTTAGTTCCTTGAAAACCAATAGTTGACAAGAGAATAAATCTAAAGTAAAACTTCCAAGAAGAGCCGCAAATGATGTTAAAAAATGGTTTAAATAAACCTTAAGCATAGATCGTAAACGAAAAGAAATTAAACTAGTTAATAATTTGCAAAAAAAAAATACTGCTGTTATTGAAGCAAACTCCAGGTGTGAAGAGGTCACTCCTCTCTCTTTAGACTGTGTCACTCTTAAATAAAATTTCAGCTCGACTTAGCACCCTGTGAATGTTCAACAACTGCTCTGGATCAGTATCGTAGGAATTGAGCTGGCTTAATAGAAAACTGTAATTGTCTCCAGCTTCGGACGACTGAACAATATTGGGATATTGTAGTCGGAAAGTTAAACTGGATACTTACTGTAGCTCTTGACAGTAAATAATGTTAGCAATTTGTAAAAAGTATGCAGCGTGGGTGGATCAAAATGTTGTGCAATGTTTCGAGATTTCGGAATTTTTCGGGATTTCGGGATTTTTAGTTTTTAGTAAAACACATCTATAAAACATTAAAAAAGAAAAGCTAATTTTAGTGTATTTTAATACACATTTTAATATTTTACTGCAGAGTGAAATATAAATTTGGGAAAAAGGACGTTACAAAATTAAAAGTTAATTCATTGAACTAGAATCTTAGAAAATAAATTAGATAAAATAATAATAATAAAAGCGATTGAAATTTCATTTCCCTCTATTACTGAGTTGTCCGTTGACCCACTGACGACACAAAAATTCCATACAATAGTTTTTTTTTATTTGTACAAAATAAAAATGTGAACCTATACGGAAATTTCCTAAAAATTCTATGAAATTGAAGTCATGCCATTTTTCCTAACCAGTCTGCCTATCAAAAATAATTGTTGGTCGATTAGAAAACGACATGCAAGATGAATGTAGTAGAGAGTGTCGTTTAATCTCTTTATCAGAACAAGGTGTTATAATTTGTATAACTATCAATGATTGCAGTGCTCTAATCGTTTCCTAAAGTAAATAATACGATCCTAAACGAGCTTTTAGAGACTTTCCGCAGAATTATTGAAAACAGTTTGGAAAGTTTATTAGAAATTTTAAGCTCATAGAAGCCTTAAAAACTTTCAGTTGTCACGATTTAAATTTATTATAAGTCTACGCTATTATTGAAACCCTGAAGGAGATGTTTTAAGAGAAATAAAATGAAAAATCAACGATATTTAGACAGACTTTGGCTAATGGTATGTGAAATTCAGCGCAGCTAGGTATAGTACTGTAACTTGCTTATACTTAACGATTAGTACCCTCCCGGAAATTTGGCAAGAGAAATAAGAAAGATTGCGGTAGGTTATTTATTAAATGATCTGGAGGCTTTAAAATTAAAATTTTAACTAAATAATTATGATAATAATCGTCAATTAGTCTTTATATGATTTTTTAATGTATAAGAACTATAAACTTTTATTTGCCTGAATTCATTTAAAAATTCTTAGAAGTTTGCTTTAGAATTGTTATTATATTGATTTTTATTTAAATTTCATCTTATTTTTATTTTATAAAATTTCTCCAATTTGTATTTAATAAATCAATTTAAGTTGGAAATTCAACTTTTCCCGGGAATTCCGGGAATTCCGGGAATTCCAGGGAACGCGATTGTTTTATTCCTGTTTCCCGGGAAGTGCAAAAGTCCCGGAAATTGCAAATCCTGTACACAACACCCTTTGTTTTGATATACATAACTAAAAGTGTTTCTTTATTGTGGTAGACAAGCGTCAAATATTTTTTTGTTGAGCCTAATAAAATTTTTCAATATTTGTAAAGAACATATAATTTTTTTTGTTTTATTAAAAAATACATAAAACATAAAAAATCGCCTCCTGCAAGTATATATATACATATAAATATATAAAATCATATAGGAAAAAACGTCCACAAAGCTCAAAGCAATTTAGCATTGAAAACTTTATTATGTTTAACTATATGTTGGACAACAATACTTTATGCGGGTCAATCTTTCATTCTAATCATAATAAACGGTATAATTTATGTGTGAGTTTTATTTAAAAACGAAAGACTAAAAATTTCTTTATCCTATCCTTCATATGTCATAAACTCATCCTTGCAAAAGACTATAAAAAATAGGAAATATATAAAAAGTAAGTAAGAATGATTTAAAGTGTTAATGCTTGAGTTACAGCAAGCCCTAAATAAACTTCCTTTTAGTTTTTTTAATTCTAATTTTACAATACAATACAACACATTACAAAATACGGTGGGCCGGTCCTTGCAAAAACTATAAAATATTATAATCAAATATATGCACTAGATATCTAAAATATTGTTTGGAGATGAGCCTTTCAGATATTATAAAACTAAACAATTATTAAATTTATTATTTATTCTTTAAGAAATTTATTATTTGACATATTGTCATAACTTTATTTTAAATTAAATTTATTTTCTGGTGTTCAAGCATTGTCTATATGCTTTTCATTGGTGCTTTACCAAATCGTCAGTAGACTTCAAACACAATTTTGAACAGTTAAAGCCCTTTATCTTATATACAGACTTTCAAAAACCATTTGAGAATTTACAAATGTGTAAATAATTTTCAAAAATAAGCATAGTGGGCTTTGAAAATTATACAAAACCCAGCAAATAATTTGTATTCGATATGAATCTATTTTATTTTTCTACACCTTAATATAATTAGAAATCTATTGGATACCAATAAAAGTATTTTTAAGGCAAAATGAAAAATAAAATCTAAATTAAATCTGTAAGAAATATATTTTTTGACATATTATCAACGGAAGCGTTGAAATACACCAGCGTTGAAATACACAAAAACTCACTTATTAGAGAAAACATTCAAATAATTTTATACTCAGGTTATAGTTAACGTGACCAGCAGGTTTTTCCAAAAAACTGGACAAGAGAGAAATCGGGATTCTGAAGAAAAATACGACCAAAAAGCGGGATTTTATAAAATTTCTTGTGGAAAGCGGGACGATGTAAAAACACTCCATTTCTATGATATGAGCATAGACATGATTTCCTTAAAATATATGCAACTATACAGTTCCATATCGTTACTTGAAATGCAAAACCACGTAACTAATATATAATTCAAAATCGCATTGTTATTTAATTAGTGCGTATTACATCGAGGTGCATGTCCGTACAAATTTTTAACCAAATTAGAAACGAAAAAGAAATCTAACTTTAGGAACTTGAAGTGCATACATATTTTATTAAATTTTCTCTTATATACAATTTAAAAAAGTATATACGTGAGTTTGCATTTCAGCTAAGTTCATAAAAACTTGAAAAAACGTGCATTTTTAGACGGTTTCTTTAAACTGCCATATATAATTGCTCCGTTACGGTGAAACAAAAATCTACTGATGAGTTGGCATTAGCACCCAACGAAATGCAGGCATGGTGATGAACTAACCCACAACTAATAAATTTATGTATTATTTAAAAATATGAAACAAAAATTTTGTAAATTGCTTTAAGGTTCAAGAACACATGAACATAAACTCGTTTAAGCCTAAAAAAAATAAGAAAATTGTAAGCCAGTAAGTGAAAAAGTCCGATGTTATCTCTCCTATAAAATTGCTTAAATTCAGTTTATAGATAAAATAATATTTCCGATCAAAAGCAATTTCGTATGAAAAAAATTCTGTTTTGTAACTTTGGTATTTTTTGTCGGATCTAAGCATCTTATTTTTTATATATTCGGCACAATATTAGTTTAGCATTTGGCTGTCAAGACTTTCTTAATTTTTTTTTCATCTTAATGTAGAAATTTCAACACCCTCACAGTGAGAGCAGATCTGACAAGAGCTCTGATGATGAGATAGTGATTGATCTGGAAAACAATAGTTCGACGCCTATACAGACAAGAATTTGTTTTTTTTTCAGTTAATACATGCTTTGGAAATTCCCTTCTCAATAAATATAATTTAATAGAAAATTTTAATTAAATGAACTTAATACTAAATAATTAGCTGCCGTATGCATAACGAAAGCTTGGCATGGAGTTAGCATAAATGACGAAATTTAACTGGACTTTAACAAGTTTTGATATACAGTTTTAATGTAAAAATCACTGTAGATTGTAGTCGAGACGCATGGCTATATTCTGTGATGATTTCCCATTTCCAAATATATGGAAAAACTCAGCATGAACCGGTTCAATTTCGCCACTCTTGCTAACTTCATGCCAAGTTTTCCCTATATATATGGCTCTAAATATCTTTGAATTAAGACATTTTTAGGTAATGAGATTTGAAGCAACGTCTAAAAATGAGTTGCACTGGATAAAAATGGAGAAAGATATATTTTTATTCAGTTGAAAAATTTCCAAATTTTTGGCTATAATTCAAAAAATAGAATTATAAATTTTCAAACTCGAAAAAGCGGGAGAGAGCGGGATACAAATTCTAGGTCGAACTCTTAAAAGCGGGTTAATCCCGCCTAAAGCGGGTTAATCCCGCCTAAAGCGGGATGTCTGATCAGTTTCGTTATAGTGTAGTAGTAACACATTTCACTCTGTTATGTTTATTTGAGTGTTTTTTGAGTATTTTTTTATTTTCGGTTGAAATGGCTTTTGTTTCTCTTTTGTCTTGTATATGCATTCATTTGATTTTTCAACATTGAAAGAAATTCATTGCGTAGTTGAAAACATGTGACTGTATTTAAATTAGGGAGGTAACGATACGCCGTTTTGCCGATCCGATACCGATTCCGATACTTAAAAATAAATATCGCCGATACCGATTCCGATACCGATACGAATATTGAAATTGAGTTCAAGTTTAGATTAACAAACCTCAAGAAGAGCAATTTTTTTATTATGCAACATTACAGTGTAAGAGATTATTAATATTTAAAATAGATATTAATACAGTATATAAAATTGGAAGTAATTTTTAAGGAACTACATTTTCATTGCTTTCAAAGAATCTATATTAAAAATATGCAGATAATTAGTAGAAAAGCCAGTACAAATTTGTAATTACTTTATAATTTTAAAAAATACTCGCCATGCTTTTTAAAAAATCGATTTTTTAAAGGACATTTATCAACTAATATTCTTCTAAATAACTTATTAGCTTAATTATTAAAAGTCTGCTAAAAGTTTATATTTATTCACTTAAATTTACATGAAAACACAGTTTTGTGTTTAAATTCGCATAAAAAGAAACAAGTTCTGAAAATGGGTAATTTTTCATCCTTTTTTAACCGACTTCCAAAAAGAAGAAGGTTATCAATTCGTGTGTGTTTTTTTTTACTTTTTTATGTTTGTACACGCATAACTCTGTCATTTGTGAAGCGATTTTAAAAATTATTTTTTTGCTGGAAAGGGTTTGCCTGCAGTTTGGTCCCATAATTTTTTTTTTTTTTGAAAATCGGAGGGGGAAATTCGCTTTCCCCATGCTGTCATTTCTGAACCGATTTTCAAAATTCTTGTTTTGTTTGAAAGGGTTTGACAAAAACTGGTCCCAATTTTTTTTTGTCGAAAATCGGAGAAGCAAGTTTGCTCCCCCTCCCCACCAATCCAAAATTCTTGTGTTGTTTGCAAGGGTTCGCTAGTAGTTTGGCCCCATAATTCTTTTCGAAAATGGGAGGGGGAACCATGTATAACTTTGTCATTAGGAACCGATTATCAAAATTGTTTTTTTATTTGAAAGGGTTTGGCTACAGTTTTTTTTTCGAAAATCAGTTGTGAAATTTGCTGCAAACCCCCTTCAGGTTGGTACCATAATTGTTCTCCAAAATCTGTGCGGGATTTCCCCTTTTCCCACAAATATTGATTATCGCATAGCTCCTCCATTTATGGGCCGAATTCCAAAATTTATTTTTTGTTTGGAATGGTTTGCCTAGAGTTTGGTCGCATAATTTTTCTACGAAAATCTGTGGGGCAAGTCTTCCACGCCTCCACCCAAAATATTTATTAGAGCACAATTCCTCCATTGGCTTACCGATTTTCAAAATTGTTTATATGGAAGGCCATCAAGTATATACTCTTTATACTGAAGTCGGCTTTTTTCCAGAATTATTTGAGGAATCATTATAGAACACCGAAAAAGAAATTTGTCCTAACATCACTTCAAATTCGGTGATTGGTAATGGAAAAAGAGAACTTCTTGCAATGACAAGCAAATGTGCAACTAATTAGAAATTATCCAAATTCGCAATATTTCCGGATCGCGACTGCTACATTTTCATGATTTCTTTATAATGTCTTTTTTTGCTGGGAATAAGATTTAAAAAACAACGAATTGAATTTGAGTTCATGGTAAAATTAACAATAAATAAATTATTGTTTTTGCAAAATAACAGCGTAAAATATTATTAATTTTTAAAGTTGATATTAATAAGATTTAAAAAATAACAAAATGCATTTAGTTCTTGGTAAAATTAACAAAAAATAAATAATTTGTTTAAAAAAAACTAAAAAATTTTTTTTAAGTATCGTCGTATCGACAGTAAAATATCGCCGATACCGATGTATCGGAAAATCTGAAGTATCGCCGATATATCGGTATCGGTATCGGTATTCGTTACTTCCCTAATTTAAATGCCTTTTATCAAATCCGATGCAGCCCACTAGTTTGTAAACATTCTTCATGCGTATAAGTAATATTTGAGTACTTTTTGACAATCACAATAAGTATACGCTGACAAAATTAACACACAAAATATACAAAATGTGTTGCATAATTTTGGGATGATGTAGATAAATTTTGCAATAAGGCGTATGAGTAATATATCGCACTTGACGAACAAGAGGGTTATTAACTCAAAATTTTAATATATTCAGTAGAAGTCAAAACTGTTTGTGGTTACATTTTAAGAGAATTTGAAAATCCGAATATATCATGATAAGCAAATTCCATTTTAAAATATGTTTACATTGTTTTTCTATTAAATTTTAGCAATTATCGCATGAAAATGGATATAACTAAAGAAGGATTGAATTATTTCATGAAAAGGGTCACAACTGATAAAAATTGGAATTATTTTATCATAAAAAGAGTCACATTTCGAATTAAAATCATAAATTAAAACAAATTTTATCCACAAAACAGTATCAACTCAAAATACAATCACATTTTTATTTGTTTGAACATGAATAAAGGCTCAAATCAAAATAATACCCTTTTTATGAAAAATATACGATGCATTTCTCTTCCAACTTTTGTATTAACTCAAAATAACACCTGTTTGTTGATATAAAGGTAGTCTCTTTTCCGAAATGAAGTTTTAATACCTTTTATGCTTTCAAAATGCTATCTAGTTGTAGAAAATTTATCCGAAATTGAGTTAGGCCTCTAGAGGGTAAGGTGCCTTTTCATCAGGACCATCACGTATAAGTATTTAAAGCAAATGCACTTCAATGTGCCTTTTGTGTTATTTGTTAAGTTTTTTACACATATCTAAAAGTACATGTAATTTTGAGTAAAAAATATTTAGATATAATAGAAAAATAATTTAGTGCAATCGGACAGAAAAAATTACAATTTTGCTTGAAAATAAGTACAATTTGTAAAATCAAGTTTTACATCCGTGCTACGAATATTCGTATTCGGAATCGTATCGACGAATATTCGCCTAGTTAATGAGATTCGTATTCGTATTCGCCAAATTCAGGCGAATATTTCGGGAATATTTTTTGAAAACGCTAAAAAAATACATAAAGAGTTAAAAAATGTTACAAAAAAAATTTTATTTTTAATAATTTTTATTAAAAAAAAGCTTTGGCTTTAATTTAAAATAATAATGTGCAAAAATTTTTAATTGATTTGTTGTAGTTAGCTAATCTATATGTCGGCCTAAATGCCTAACATTTGGTTGTCCTTCAATGGAGGATCTATCAAATGTTAAGCCGATGTTACTATGTCACAACATAAAAGCATAATAGTTTTTTTTAACACTTGTACAAACAAAAAATACAAGAAAGTATTTTTATTTGATATGAAACTCTTATTTTTCTTACAACATTTTTACAATTAGTCAACTCTTGCTGGACATTAAACGTATTTATAAGGCAAAACAGAAAATAAACCTTTTATTTAGAAATTGTATTACAGGACTTAATAAATTTATTATATAAGATATTCTCCCAATTTTTAGCAATGTGTATACGCATTTCATTATTGCTTTACTAAATCATCAGTAAACTTCCAGATATTTTCAAGAATTTATGTGCAATAAATTTTTAATTGACTTGTTGTAGTTAGCTAATATATATCCCGGTATGCCTATGTATTTTCGACTGCTGATTATGAAAATAACATTTGATTTTTTCTCCCACCTCTTGTTTTAGAGATATTGTGCATTATATAAATTTTTTTTAATTTTGCTTTTCCAACGCTATCCAAAATTGTTTTTTATATCTCTAACTCATAGATGCAATGGTTACGTATAAAAGATGTTGATGTCATTGAACCCAAGAACATGTGCTCAGCCTTATTGACGCCAGTAACCAGATAAAGTGGACATATTGATTTATTACGTGTGTTGTGTACATTTTCAGTAACAGAAAACTTGGGACGACAATAAATCGATGAAATCAGAAGGATTTGATGTTGTTGTTTAAAAATAATCTTCACGATCACCTCTGAGATCAGCAGTACAAAAATAATCTTCACGAACGTGTACGCGCTGTTGCGAAACATGCAAGCTAAGATTAGGCCTATAACCTATCACAGAGTATCTTAACTATGAAAACTTACCCCGTACATGGACGAGGCCAAGTGACAGGTCGCTTTCATATAAAGTTTTATAACCAGTTATTACGCAGAAAATAGTAAATATTCAACAACGCTCATTTTCAAAAATAACACGAAATTCAATTAAACCTGTGTTTCATTCAAATATAACGGATGTCGAAAATACAATTTAAAAAGAAAAACGTTGTGAAAAAATTAAAATATTTTCAACAATTGTTTTATCTAATATAGAAACAAATCTTTATCACAGAAAATTCAAAAACTTTTGGTATTAAATCAACACGTTTCCATAGAACAGTATACACAAATTTTTATCACAGGAAATTTAAAAATTTTATTCTGTGTATGCTTTTGAATGTACACTGATATAATGGCATATATACAGACAATACCTTGCCACTTTTGTTGGTGCTCCCACTTAGAACAAATTTTTGATTCCTAGTTTATTTCTTAAGATACGTTCACACTTGACAAAAATTGTCGCAAAAAACGTAACCACTACTTTTGCTACGGTTTAGTGTGATTTAACTTGGTTTTTATATAGTAAAATAAAGTTAATTATGCTGCAAAAAATTATTTTTATATTATTTTTAGTAGATGCGAACCAATATTTAAAAATATATTGGAATCAAAGGAAATACAATTTTAGCATGTCTGTTGGTCACGTTTTTTTTCGGCAAATATTTGTCAAGTGTGACTGTAGCTTTACAATGGCATGTATTTATTAGTTTCTTCAGCGTTTAGCTTCACTGTGCAATGTTTATATATAGCAATATGTATGTATATATATATAGTTTTTTGTTTGAATTGTTAATTCTTGCAACAAGAATTTATAACTCAACTGAGAAATGTCTATTCCATGGTCTCTTTCCAAACTATTTCCATTGTGTTTTGTGAATGTGTGTGTATGTGTATTTGGAATGTTTTTCCTGTTTCTTTATTTACATGTAAAGTGTCATAAAAAAGTCACAAATAAGCCATCAGTGGCATGTTGCTGTTAAAAAGAGTTTAACAGCGAATAGAACGGAACACAAGAGAGACGAAAAAGCATCAAAGCAAAAAGTTAGGAAATTTTGGAGAAAAAGGAAATGCAAATCCTGTAAGTCACAATACAAACTTAAATATACACGTATACATAATATGTATATTTATTCATACTTAAATATATACATTAGAGTGCATCAGAAAACACATTTTTTGTCTCTTTATCAAGTGATATAATCTCAAAAGTTTCTAGTAGGTATAAAACAAGTTCTTCCATAAGATGAGATCCATATTTTGATTCTGAGCGACGCTCAACTACTTTCAGTTTTTCAATACAAATTAGATGGAAATTTTTTTTTCGTATTTGTTGAACAATACTACGAAAAAATAATTTTTTTCTCTTGTACGAAATTTAATTTTCTAAACTTAACGGGTAAAAATTATCAGACTTTGAATACTAGGAGCACAGTGGGTATAAGATATGAAGTATTTGGTTTCAGTACTGTAATTACCAGTATTCAGCGTCTGATAAGTTTTTAACGATTGAGCTTACGAAAAAATCTTTTAGAGTTTTTTTGTGGAAAATATAGTTTCCTTCAAGAATATGGCCATCAAAATGAAACAAATATATATTTTCGTAGTTTTGTTCGACAAATACGAACAATTTTTTCTGTGTAATTTGTATGGAAAAACTGAAAGTCCTTGAGCATCGCGTAGAATCAAAATATGGAGGTGATCTTGTGGCAGAGCTATTTTACACCTACTAGAATTTTTTGAAATTATATCAAAGAAAAAAATTTGTTTTGAAACACTTTAATGTACATACATATAAATAGTAAACTAACTATATAAAATAAACGCAAAACTTACCCTTGGTCATTCAAACAAGGAAATATACTGTAGTAGTGCATTATAGTACACACAATCATACGCAAAAATACAAAAACATATATAACTAAAAATATACATGGTTACAACATATATATACATTTATGCATACATACCTTGTAAGAGTTAAGCTAAAGTTCATAAAATCGCAACTGCATGATTGTGATGATCGCAAAAATAATAATAATGAGACTGTGGCGTTTAAACTGCTGATCCAATTACAAAATTATGTATGCAAAAGCCAAAGTGAAGGGCTTATGTAAATATTCAGAAAACTAAATTTTTACTAGCCTGTTGGAATACATAAAGAGCTATTGGATATCAAATTCGACCTCTTCAAATTTTAAAAACTTTTTTGGAATTATACATACTTATTTGATTAACCGATTTTGTATAAAACTCATGGCTATAAATCCATTCGATTAAAATGTAACGTTAATAGAAAACGTGTTCATTAGCATTGCCTACATATGCATACTTTGCAAACACAAAGCAATCTGAACTCCGAGGGACATCTTTACTATGTCCCTTGGTTATTAAGCTTTTGCTATCCTGGCTCTTGAACAAAAGCAAATTCAAGTTATATAAGAGAAAGTAGATTCAATGGTTAAATAAAACTTTCAAGCTAAATAAGTAAGCAACTAATTGTATATTCTTATTGGCTCCCGTACCCTTGTCACTGGCCACTCAATAATAATATGAATGTGTGATTGTAACTTCCTCCAACTGTTGTTTTCACAACAACAACAACAACAACAACACCAACAAAAAACCGCCAGTGTGCCGGCAGTCAGTTGCTGCAAAACGATAAAAAATAAAGTTCTACAAAAACTAATATAAAATAGCAACAGCAGCATCAACATTTTGCCAAACTAACGGATGTATAACAGTTTTTGAAACAAATATATACTTAATTTTGTTATTGTAGACAAAGCAACCATAGACAGCACAAAAACTTAAAAAATTAAAATGAATTTTTATTTTATAGAAATTAATTTGAGTGTGTATGTAAAAACTTTGAAAAAACTCTCACATGCACTAAATATTATAAATATTTTTAAAATATTAACGAAACGAACACATAATACATATATACATATATATCCACTGCCACCATCGCCGTTTTACAGAGGTTCCAATTTGAAAAAACTGTAATAAATCTGTACCTTGAAACTTGCGATCTGATTACAAAACGATTCATGCAAAAGTCATAGCAGAGGACCTAAGCTTTAAGAAAAATGAAACTTTGACTGCCCTGTTGAAACGCACGATGAGCCACAGGGTGTCAAAATTGATTAAATAGAGCACGAAAATTCATATTGGCCCCATAACATGTACAAATATTATTCGATTTGTTGCAAAGCTTATAAATAGACAAAGAAAATACTTATTATTTCATTAAGATTTCTTTGATATTTTCAGAAATATTTGTCTTTGAGTTTTAAACTTATGGTTTTTGGCCTCAACTTTGTTCTTGATTTTGTAAATATCTCTGGTACTAGCATAGCCAAAATTATACAAAAAAATATTTTATGATTTTTAGTCCTTGATAATATGTAGAAGTGATTTTTAAGTTATCTCAACTCAAATGTTCAATCGAAAAAAAATCTATGAAATTAAAAAAAATCATTATTTTTTATGACTTAATGTATTGATTTTGTTTGATTATTTAATGAATTATCCTGTTCTGTTTTTCATGCGAAATGAAAATGATCGGAATTATAAAAGCTTTGTTTGTTACAAGTTCATATTTTTAACAATAATGCCAATTGTGTATTTTTATTCCGCATTGAATACAGAACTGGTCTGAATATTATTTAATATTTTCTGGCGTAAAATTTTCTTAAAGCGAAACATTTGAATAGTAAAAAACAATTATTTTGAATAGTTTTATGATCGGTTTATGATCTAATTAATGTAAAAATATTGTGTTTTCTTTTATTTTTTTATTCAAATATATAAAAATGGAAAAAAATTTGATTTGTTTTATTTTTGTCCACAAAACTTGACAAAAAACGAGTAATTCAAACATTTAACTCGAATAATTTTTAGCAGTAAAGGTTACTCGAATAACTCGAACGAAATAAAAGTTTTACTTGGTTCTTCGAGTAATTTAAAAATCTCAATTTCGATTAATTGAGCGAACAATTGAAAAGTCGATTAATGTGAAAACCCTAATACTATCATATTACTCATACGTCGCACAGTGGCTCCAATTGAAAAAAGGGTAAAAGATCTGTATCTTTGACATTTGCGATTCGATTATAAAACGCTGTACATACAAACCATAGAGGAGAATCTAAGCTTTCAGAATCATAAAAAAATGGACTATTATTTTGAAGCACGCGGTGAGCTACAGACTGTCAAAGTGGACTACCTAGGGCATGAACAATTTTGTTGGCCTCATAATTTTTAAAAATATTATCCAATTTATTTGCCTGCATGAAAATAGTACCAAACTTAATTTTTTTAATTTTTAGCTCTTTACTATTTATTAAAAAACATAGCAATCCACTTATGTTTAAAAAAGTTCAATGATATGTTAAACGGGAACTTTTTTATGAATTTTCGTTTCCAAGAATAGCTAATTTTTTAAAGTTTTCTCAGTGAAATCCCTAGAGTATAGAGAGCTCTGACGATGGGATTGTGGTTAATCCCGAAAACGTCGATGTTCAGTTCGACCCTTACGAAAGTCAAGCAATTGGTTTTTGTACTTTTCAATTGCCACATGCTTTGAAAAAATATTTCTCAATAAAAAAATGATTTAATTGTAAAACTTAAATTGAACCAACTTAAGCCGGAATAATAAATTTCTTTGGATATATTTTCTTTAAATACCGGAGGTATTTACGAAATCGGGTAAAAAGTCGACGCCAAAAACCAAAATTTTAAAGTTTAAAGCCAAATATCTCTGAAAATATTATATATTATAAAATTTAAAAAAAAATATTTTAAAAAAGTAAATTCTGTTTTCTTTGTCTATTTATAAGCTTTGCAAAAACTAAACTTGTAAGAATCGGATAATCTTTGTAGAAGTGATGAGCCCAACAAAGTTTTTCATGCCCGAGGTAGTCAACTTTGCCATCCTGGAGCTCACCGGGTGTTGCAACCTGGTAGTCTGCGTTTTATTATTCAGAAAGCTTATGGTCTTCTCTATGATTCTTATACATATACATCGTTTTGTAATCGAATCGCAAGTTTTAACGATACAGATATATTTTCCTTTTTTTTAATTGATACCACTGTGCATTATTGCAATTGTGAACTAAACTGAATCTAGTCATACACACATCACAGATACGAGTAATATTCATAAGCAAGTAGCTTATGTGAGAATTTCATATTTTTACATCAAAATGGTAAGAGTTAAAAAAAAAATAAAAAAAAATTTTGTTTGCCTAAATAAGAGGAGAAATTTTAAAATGTAGCGAATTTATACTGACAGTATTTTATACATATACAAATATTTACACACATATGCACACATTTGCATATACATATATCTACCTAAACTGCAGTTTTAAATCATTTAAACACTTTAGTTAAACTTTTACTACATATGACAAGTGTTCTTTTGTTTGCTAAAAATTTTATAGTTTAAGGCCAGCTGCAATTGTATCAAAATATCTGCAAGAGTAGACCGAAATGTTCTCTAAAAATGGGATAACAAGTTTTATTCATCAGTAAAAAATATTGGAAGTTATTTGTAAGGAGGTATTTTGAAACTGCTTTCAAAGTATTGATAAGTCTGTTTTATCGGATAATTAATGAAAATGTTGCTCTACTTTCGCAAATCTTTCTCCCAAAAACATAATACTATATCAGCTCGGTTCGAGCCATTGGTTTTACAGATGGTGATGAGACAGAATTGGTAAACACGTTGGCTTTGAAAGATGTCATGACATAAAGTTCCTTTCGTTAGAACCCTACTCGTGACAGTCGAAATATACAAACGGACTTAAGGATACATAAGAACTTATAGCCTTCATATATTTTCAAGTCGCTTAATAAATTAATTTATGCAAATAAATGTTATTTCTGACAATACAATTTAAGTATACTTTTAAAATTGTTCAGGAGAGTAAAAATACTGTTCAAGTCTGAAACTATTTAAGTCTGAAGTTTGAAATTCTTTCCTAATCAATCGCAAATTAAGAAGAGATGTGATGAGCTAACTTTTAAAAACGTTAATAATTATGTTACTAATTGCTAGCCCCAGTTCGTTTTTAGGAAAACTATATTATAGGAGAAACTATATTTTAGTGTATCCAACACATTAGCTCCAATTTCCGTACCAGCCAGGTAAATCAACGGTAACAGCCACACACTAACTAGCCACTGTCATACAAAAGCTTTGTGCTTTTACATCGTACGACGCGATTGGCAACGCTCTTGATATGAAACTGATTCCGAAAATCATAAAAAAATTTGACTTTAGTACTTTTGTAATCCAGGGTGGCTGTGTTAAACCTATGACGGAATTCGAAGATTATAAGAGCAACTAGAGGCTGCCAACAAGGTTCCGTTCTGTCGTCTCTAATGTGGACGTTGGTCATCGATGAACTGCTTGAACAACTCAACCACCTGGGCTTCCGAACATATGGTTACGGCGACTACCTTATCATATTTGTGGTAGAATGGAATCATATCGAAAAGAATGTAAAAAGCCCTAAATTTTACTAACAAATGGCACAAAGATGGGGGTGTTATACATATATTAACACGAAAAAGATAATCATTGTTTGCAGAAAATTTGGAATCATAGACCCCACCTTAAATGGTTATATTATCAGGTTCTTCAGCGAAGTTAAATACATTGAAATCATTCTTTACATATTACTCAATTGGTATCAATATGTTTCCTATACTGCCAACAAAGCCATCAGGGCACTTCATGCCTGCCAGCGGCTATTTAGTAAAACGTGAGACTTAAGTAAAAAATTATATATTTGTCATTTACCACCATAATAAAACAAATACTATTATATGTTGCCCTAGTTGATAGCCAAAAACTGAACAAACGGGTTGCTACTAGGGCGCTAGTCGATAACGCATACCGCCTAGTATGTATTTCGATCACCGGCTCAATGAGAACCTGTCCTATACATGCAGCGGGTGCTACTATGCACATTCCCCTATTGCACATTATAGTGAAGGAGCAGGCCCGCAAGGAGTGCACCTCGGCTACCAGACAACTCTAGTATAAAAAGTGGAGATCTTGTTGGGCACATGAGTATATTAGGACACTTTTTATACGAGCCAAAATTGGTCTTGAACAAAAACTTTGACGTTGTGATTACTGAAAGGAGCCAATATCAGAACCCCACTCAACGGCATGAAAATGCCGACAAAATCTGGTTCACTGATGGCTCCAAACAACAACAAAAATGCAAGTACTGGGGTAGATATATACGGCCCTAACATCAAATTGGCTACTGCTATGGGTAAATACTCTAGGATTCTCCATGCGAAAGTCTATACCATCCTTATTTGCGCTAGAGAATACTTGAATAGAAAATGTAAGGGTAGTCGTATCTACATGATTTCAGGCAGACAGGCAGCGATCAAAGCCATGATTCTTATGGAATAATGTGGGATGTTGTTATGGATTATGTTACATCTCTAAATGAACTTGGCGCTCAATATAAACTGAAGTTGTACTGAGTGGCTGTCCATAAAAAACATGCTGGAAACGAAAAGACTAACTGCCTAGCCAACAGAGGAGCCCAACATAGTTTCTCTAACTATTCCTAGTTTCTCTAAATATTATAAGAGTCTCACGCATCGAAAAATTTATTATCATTCTGTGAAAAACAGGATGAGTGAGAAAAAATATAAATATTTTTGTATTTCTATTAGATTTGCAGTGTAATTTATATAATAGTTCAACTAATATTATATGAATCGTCCTACAAAAGATCGCATGACAAGTATAATTGTTAAATTTTTCTCGATGTGAGAACTTCTCACAAGTTACAGAAACGAGGCACTGGGCTCAGATGGAATTTACTTGCCGTTGGGTTAAAGACAAGCAAAAACATTCATTACGTTATTCCAAAACAAATCGCAAAAATTAGTGCTAATGGGCAAGAATTAGCTAAGCTTATTAGCGGTGTGGCTTACTTCACACTGCGGTCACAGACGACACCAATTTTTGATTGGCAGCTCTGAGACCAAACTAAGTAAAAAATGTGAAACTCCGGAGCACATTCCCTGTGACTGTCCGGTAGTAGTGGTGCACAGGATGTATCTTGGAAGTATCTTGATGAATGCAGGCGAAGTATACAATCTCTCACATTTATCTTTAAAACACTACTTTGGTTAGCGGTGCATATGGCTTTTATATAAAATGATCTAATTTGAGACCAGTTTTGGATCACATTTTTTAGATGTTATTCACTTCTTAAGAAAATAATTTTTAACTTTTTAACATTAAATACAATACCTTAAATATTTTTCTACTCTAGTATGAATTATCATTGATAATTACAAGTATTAGTGGGTGTGAATGTTTGTTTGTTCAGTTTATTTGAACATGTACCTCCTTTTTGCTAGGTGCCTTTAGAGTTTAATAACTAAGTTATGAGTTTAATCGAACTGTATGGGTTTATAACCAAAGAAATTTAATTATTTTTGGCTTGAGTTCGGCTTTAATTTAATTTTTCAATTATATTATATTGCTATTTTGAGATAAATGTGAAGCATGTAGACAAAGAAACAATTTTTTTATAGAGTGGTCTAAGCGGTTAAGAACTCTGATGAGATAAGTAGGAGCTAACGAAACGTCAGTTCAACCCTCCGCGCAGTCAAAATTTTCTTTCTCTACATGCTTCACATTTATCTCAAAACAAAAACATAAGTTAATTGAAAAATTAAATTAAAACCGAAGTCAAGCCAAAAATAATTAAATTTCTTTGGATTCACAAATTTATTTATAGGAAGTAAAATTAAAGTAATTAAATTTCAAGTATTAGAATGATTAAATTAAGTCTCTGAAAGGATTAAATAAATACAAAAAGCCAAGTGGTGGCCTTTGTTTATATATGTACGTATGTGAACGAAAAAGTTTAATTTAAGGATTGTAAACTTCTTTTGTACAACTCTATCCTAAAACCAATATGCCCCTATGATATCAAGTTATGGGGCACTGCCTCGGTATCAAATGTAGTGAAAATTCAAAGGCCCTGTGGTATGTTAAAAAGTAATATTTATATGAAAGTTTTCCTTTCAGTGCACTTTTTAATATTAAGAAAAAAATAAAACTATATGATTCTTTACTTGGTTTACCAAGTTAATTTATGTTTATTTCATTTGACAGAAAGTATTCTTATCTCAGAAATCCAATGGGTAGTTTTTGTGTATGCGATCGATTTGCGTTTGCGGCTTTGGCACTAGATAACAAGAGATATGTCAATGTCAGAATTGAAAGATATTTAAATATTAATGCAGTCATTATAGTTTGGCTTTACCTATGCTATATTTGAAATTAATGTTATACAATTTTAATGAACTGACTTCACTAGTTAAAGCTGTCTCTGCAAGCGGTGCACCTTTATATAAGCAATGAAATTTGTTCCGGAACAAATTGAATTTTTTCTCTAAAGCGCGAACAAAAATGTTTGTATAAAAATTTAAGAAAATAAAATTAAATTAACTGCAACTGTTGTAAAAATTATTAGGCGTCGCATTTAAAAAAACGCAATTTATGTTCATAAAAAATCGAGAAATCCTACAGCTAGTTTCTAGTTGGTCATAAATGAATTCGAGCAATTGGGTGTTATGATCAGAGTGTGAATCAGGGAGGTAGAAGTCAAGCTTTCTGGAAAAATTTGTGTTCTATAAATCTTACCAACATGTGTGTGTATGTTTTGATGTTCGATTCACTGTAACAACGGATATATCTAGCATATCGCAAGTAAATTCTACGACTTTTATTTTACATGTGTTTTGCATGACTAAGTAAAGAAAAAGTTAATATATATTAAATTGTTTCCATTTGTTAAGAAACTGAACACAAACAGGTAACATTAACAACCAACATGTGTCTCGGAGACACATATATGGAGAACAGTTGTATTTGTTGCACCATTTTTAGCGTTTCTATGAGCAGAGATAATTCTATGAAAATTTCGAAGTATGCAAGAAGATCTTTAAGAAGGAAATCCAAAAAATAAGAAATAATGAGACAAATGCCATTTATGTGATCCTAAAATATGTAAGTCGTATTATAAAATAAATGTATCAAAAATGTAACAATAATGTCTGGAATGAAGATAATATGCAATTATTGTTTTAAACCGTGTATTTAATAAAAAAAATCGTAACATAAATTTGCTTGCAACTTTTAATTTTTATGTATGTGTCTTAGAGACACATGTTGGTAAGATTTGTAATTTGTTTATATCGATATGATTAGGGTTAAATGCGCTATTTATTAAACAGCTCAGCTAGAACAAATTCTTTAAAGGGGGATACCTGTTTTTCCCCTACCTTATAGTTTTTAAAAATTTTATTGAGAAAACGGCCACAGATTCTAGTCTAGGGTGCGAAATCTATCAGTAAGATTGGCATATTTACGTCAATGTTTAGAAAACGAAAATGTAATATACGAATACAAAAACAACACAAATTTTAATATTCTAATTTAAGCTAATTTAATACCATCTAACAATTGGTTTGACTTTTGAAGAAAATGCAAACCTGGTATAATGGGTTGTAACTGCTTTTAAAAATTTCCACAAACTCACTGTATTACGATTGCATTATCATCAAAATTCGATTTGCTTGTGGGATAGAGTAAAAGTAGCTTTAGGCTCCAACACATTGTATTGGAACCGCCTTGAAATCGGTAACAAAAAGTATTATTTGAGATTATTCAGCTTTTAAATCGCTATATAAAAATTTCGCACCTAACGATAAAATATGCCTTACAAAGCTACATGGCTGATTCTCACCGCAAATGCATTCTTCGTGTCCGCTGAAAGTATAGTAAAAAATTTCATAAAATAAACGCATAAATTTTAAAATAAAATTGCATTAGCATGATTTAATGGATTATAAATAAATCTACATAAGCTTTTTAGGTCTAAAACACTCCACTATGTGTTAAGAACGCAAAACGAAAATACTGTTTTTACTATCTTCGTACAAAATAGCGTGTCGGTAATGCATGCTGTTGATTTTATACATTAAGCAAGTATGAACTTGTCCAAAAACGAGATTAAATTTATAACGCTTTTAGAATATTTGCATTTGCTTCTCTTATTTTACACACCAAATTTTTGCAAAATATTTTGTATTGAGCGTTACTCTTTTATAGTACGCTTCATTACTCAGTTTAGTTATTGAAATGGCATTAACAACATACACAAAAATAATAATAGCATAAATATTGTAAAGTTTTGTTTGATTTTTTAAACAGTATTATATTGCAAAACGTTTTATCAATAAATCATCATTTGTATCCAAAAGATGTATTGAGTGTTGCCCATATTTTTTAATATATAAGAATTTTTTTTGGTGAATACCTAGGGAGGTTATGTTAAAATACATCGAAAAATAACATCTGAATTTTATTGAATTCAAAATAAAATGTGTGTTCTGAAACAAATTTTTAAATGTATTGAGCGTTATTTAAATATAATTTACCTATAAATTTTAGGACGTTAAAAAAAGTTAACAGCACCTGAAGGGTAGAAACTTCTGGTTTTCTTTGAAAACATTTTGCTTCTACCGCATTGTTGGTTGTTATATTTTCGAAGAATGTATTAGATAGGTTGTATTTTGCTACAGAAAAAATATTTGAAAGTGACATAACTTACGATGTTGGTGGTCAATTTTATTAGAATAAGTCTTTTTTGCAAGAAGAGACAGCTTAATTTTAAGGTTAATATAAATGTTTATAAAGAAGTATTTTAAGAGATAAAATTTTCCTATTTTTCCATGTGAACCCAAGTCAAAATTGAAGGAGTGGTCATAGCTTTTAATTTCGTCATTCGTTTATTATAATTTTTTTTTCTTTTAGAGAGTAGATGTATAGTGCATTCAAACTTTATATTCATGTTTTGTAGTATTTTTTTCGCTAAAATCATTCCTGGAACAATCGCGAAAGTAAATGTAACGCTCAATACACAAAAATGTTGAAAAATCTATATATATAATTTTATTTCAGGATCCATTGAGTGAGGCGAAAACTGTAGGATGAATCCTATCTTCTCATATTTCATTAAACAAAAAGACATAAAATGTGCGTTTACAATGAGAATCATTTGTATTAGTGTATTCACTCAATTATTATATTAGTGTATTCACTCAATCAGCGTTATTCCTTAACCGGCTTGTCGCTCCATTAAATAAGTGGTTAGCCGCTTAATAAATTTCTTCATAAAATAAATAATTTAATAAAGAAAAATACTTTAATTATTTATTATTTTGAGATATTATCAGTAAAATTAAACAATATTATAATAAACATAACATAGCGTCTTGACGAGCAAATTATTTGTTATAACAATTGTTAGCACAAGAATTTGTCACGTCTGGACAGCTGTTGTTACTGTTTTGTCATTGTTATGACATCGCTGTTAAAACAATTGTTATAACAACAATGTCTTAACAACAATCATTGTTTTCAATACGACAAAAAAGAGACAGCAAATAAAAGAAATTTGCTATCTCTGCCGCACAACTTTAAAATAATATGACTAGGCCAAACAAAAATATTGTACGTACTCTCCACAGCAAAGACCTTAACAAATGTTTGTTAACAGCTATGCCGACGTTTTGTTCATTGTTATAACAACAAATTTCCTCGTCAAGACGTAGGGTAACGATTCTCGAACTAAATCAGACAGAAAAAGAGTTCATAACCATATATTAAATAAAAAAATATGTATAAGTGACAATTGGCACAAAATTTCCCGCAAGAGAGTTATTCACACATTTAACTGTTTTGCCTTGAACAATATTTCTAGGTACAACCTAACCATGATTTTCTCCAAGCAATTCACCTCACATTAATAACCAAGCCAACAAACTTACTTTAATTAATAAAATCCCCAATTACATTTGTATCTCTAGTTTGAGCATATTTTGATGATGATGGGTGCATATCATTCGACACAGCTGAATATAATTTTTTGCATTTATTCGTAGTACTCATATATGGTAAATTTACGTACAGATGTGTCTACACACGTATGTATGTATTTCATGTGATATTTTAATATTTTTAATTAAACATTTTTATATACACATATTGTGTAAAGATTTTTTCATTAGTCTGTTTAACATTAATTAGGCAATTATTTTCTGAGCATAAAGTTCGTTCGTTTAATTTTCATTCTGCAGATAAAAGTGTTATAAATTTGTCTTGACTTAAAAAATATGTTTAATATCAAAAGCAAATGATTTAAAGTATGTAGTAGTGATACTGATTATTTTATCATGGAGAATTTTTAAATAATTTTGGCAGTAGGCGCAATACCACGAATATGTCTACATACTTGACCAACTTCTGTATTTTTGTAAATTTAGAAGATACCAAAATTGTAAATAGTCTTATTGTAGCCAGTTTAGGGAAAGTGATTGTATATGTAATGGTTTGGTTTGGTTTAAGTAGAATCAATAGGATTCTATATTGACAGACCAGTGCATCCGTTAGTATCAACCCCTGTGGGTCTGAATCCATATCTCGGATCCGATAGTAGGTACAAATCTATTGATAATCAGGGTTTGAAAGTATTTGAAATAAGTATTTAAATACAAATACGTATTTTTTATTTCAATTACCTTTTGTAAATGTAATTTGCAGTTAGTATTTTAAACATCTAATGGTAAATTAAATCTAATGGTAAATTACTTAATGGTAAAATACATTTTCACAAAATACATTTGCATTAGCAAAAATCGCTAGAGTCCCAACCGTGAACATTTTTAGAACTGGCAGCACTGAAAATCTTTGTCAATTATCAATTCTTAAGCGCTTTGCCAAATATCACCTTGATATTTTCTATAATATTATATAAAAATGACATGAAAGTAAAAATCATCGCATAAATACAAGATGTTTTAGAAGCTACTTCAAAGATCGGGTTTAACTTTAATGGAAAGTCAACAAATTTAAAAACTGGCATGCTTCAGATTTTGCTTTAACTTTGTGATTCATTTTTCATTCTAGGCAATTTTTCGCTTCTTCTGTAAAATTGCTTAACTCTTCTCCATTCGTTGGGTTAAATTTACTCAATTTTATTATTTCAATAAATTTTTTATCATTTCGATGATGCGTTGTTCATGCAAACCAAATAAAGAAAGATTATAATAAACACGATAATCCTCCTACTTGCCTACTTGCTAAACAATTCTAATAGTCATCTTGAAACATGTGAACGTGAAACCGGTACAGATAATAACTTGGATACGCCAACGCTTAGACGATCTCGGCGAGAACGAAAACCAGTTTCTAGGTTTACTCCTGGATAGCCACCTTAAAAGGGGAGATGTTGGATGGCAACTCTTGTCGATATTTGACATTTTCCTTATTCTATCATATTATCTTTTTTCTTATTATTGTAATTGCAAATTAGTTAATCTAAGACTGAACATGAATAAAGCGTAAATTTTAATGAATGAAATATTATTTTATCCTAAACTGATGCAGCAATAATGGTTTTACTGTAAAAAATTAAAAAAAAATTATTTTCATTTCTTATCTAAGTAGAAATATATTTTTTATAACCATTTGTTATCTTTGGGTCAATTTGATCAAAGCTACATTTTTTAACTACACCTTAATATTGATATTTTACTCTGTGTCAAATTTTAATATGACAACTTAACAAAGACAATTATAATTATATATGAATTGTGGTGCTAAAAGCGAACTCTTGCCGCCGCAAAACAATTTGCTAAAATTGCCAAAAAATATGTCAATAAGTAATCTAAAGATTATGGAAGTATCTGCCAAAATATATGTATATATAATAGACCTTGAAGCATATCTACTAAGATCTCATGGGAAAAAGTCTGACTAGCTTGGGAGAATGATATACCAATTGTTCACTATGAGTCTAAAACGGTTTCAAAATATTTCGAGATTTACAGAGAAGAAAGGCGACTTCGTGATTAATTTGCTCTTTAATTGGACATATTTGGGACAAATGGAATATCCAGATCAAGGGATTTTCTGTACACATGAAAACGAAGTAGCTGATGAACAATTTGCAGTCGTCATACAATTTAACACCATCAGGACAAGCGAAAAGATTGTTTTATTTAGTAGATATTCATAAAAAGAAATACTTGTTTTACTGACTCAATACTGTATAATTCAAAGCAGTGTCATATCAGTACTATTTTTTATATTTCATTATATTTTATGCATGCAAAATATTTTATTTAAAATTTCCAAACAAAAAATTCATAAAATTTTATACATGTACGCGGCGTGCTTGAAAAAAATCGTATTTCATCACATTCTATAATATTTCAAAATAAAGTTTTCGCGAAAAATAAAGAAATTATAACCGTCCTGAGACATAAACTGTTCAAAGTATCAAGTACTATTTAAATACAAAACAAGGGATAGAGCAATACACAGAAAAAATTATCACCAAAAAATTTTCAAACAAAATTTTTTCTAAAAACAAATTTAATTTTCAGTAAATGTTCTGTCCATAATCTAGGAATTGTTTGTTTAACTTTAGAACGCAAACACCAAAACCAACAAGAAAAACTGTGCTGTAAAAAAAAACAAGACCGATGACGACATACACACAAATAACAACAACAAAAATGATAGCAAAAGGAATGCGATTCTACCAAGTGTGTTTACTGAAGATTTTTGTGTCAATTAATTCGTTAATGTCGTTGCATTAATTCTCATTCATTCTCTTAGAGTCTTTAGATAAACAATCAAACTTGAAGACATTTAACAAAGTGAAATTTCATATATGCTTAATGCATGATAAAATCTTTGATTGATATATTAAAAAAAATCCACTAAATAATTTTGTTTGATTAAGTAAACTATTTTGTATAGTATTTGTTTGTATTTTTAGAATAATTGTTTTATAAATTCAGACAAAAATGTTGTTTGATATTTTTCAGAAAATCTATTAAATTTTTTTGTTTGATTTAGCGAATTGTTTTGTTTACAATTTATTTTTAGACAAATTTAAACAATTTGTTCACTAAAAAAACACGTTTTTTTTCAATAAAATTTTTGAGATATTTTTGTCTATATTTACAATTTTTTTTGTAGGTCTGTCCCTAGACAAAATATTTACAATTTCATTGAATTTCTTTACAGAAAATGAAATTTAGTTTTTTTCTGTGTATTCAAGCCCGTTTTGAATTGCCCAATAATTTATTTTGTATTATGTATTTTTTACATAAAAATTACTAAAAATACTGTATTTTGTGCTTTAATTACTCGAATTATACAGTATATCGAAAAGCGGCGTCGCTGAGTAAAGATTTTTGCCATAGCCGGCCTTCCGCAGGGCTTAAGGGCTTTTTCTTCTTAGTATATCAAAAAATTACTTTGCTGACCTAAGATTTTCTGCCTAGCCAGAGAAGAAAATTCATAAGACCGCCCAAAGAGAAAATCTTTACTCAGCGAAGCCGCTATTCGCTTAACAAAAATGAGAAAATCGTTAAGCCTAGCTAAGGGCCGGCTTGCAAGAATCCTTACTCAGTGAAACCGCTATTCGATATACTAGGAGGAAAAAACACGTTAATCCCGGCCAAAGGCCGGGTATGTAAAAAACTCCTCCGCGAAGCCGCTTTTCGATATACCGACAGCATTAAATCATAAAGGCCGGCTATGTAAGAATCTTTACTCAGCGAATCCGCTTTTCGATATACCGAGAGGAAAAAAGGCTAACTTTAAGCATACTTTAAGCACTCTTGACGTTATTTCCTTTTAAATAAGGAAATAAAGCCAATTACTTTATTTCCAAATTTTTGTTAACTTTATTTCACTTTAAAAAACGCAATAAGGTCGATTGACTTTATTACCTACCATGGTAGGAAATAAAGTCAATTGACATTATTTCCATTGACCTTATTACCTGTCACCTTTCTTATTCCTCTCCTTGATCCATAAATCTAAAGTTCCGCCAATTTAAGCTTGAACGTTTCTAGAAAAAAATAAATTATGTCCTTTGATGCAAGAAGCTGCATAACATTTGAGTGCGACATGAATGAAGCATGAGCTTCCTACAAATGACCACATATATATGTCACTCCTCGAAGAAATGCGAAGAACGTAAGTTCCATAGCACGGAAGACAAAAAACTTTTTCGCAACTTTACCAAAAAGATGAACTTATAAAAACACGAAATGTGACATATAATGCAGATATTTATTAAAATATTTACATATTTTTTTAAGTACACATCTCCAGTATTCTAATCCTTTTGGGTAAAATTTTTGTTATAACTGACTAATAAAAAAAAATTACATTTTACTTAACCCATTTACGCCCGGTGTACTCATATGAGGACGGCTCTTCATATGACCACAATAATTAGTTCCGGTACTTTATATTCCGCTTATAAACAAATTTGCATTGTAAAAGAGTGTGACTTTAAAATAACATAGTAAGTTTTATGATTATATGCTTAAATTTATTAAAATTGGAGGTTAAGTTTATTTATGTGAAGAACTAGATTGTAGACCAAATCTATGTTATTATTTTTTATACTTGCGTGGGTGCTATTATACATTTTTAGCCCGGATTTATTTAAATGTAGTCTTTTACTCAAATTATTATGAAATTGGGAATATAGGACAACATTTGACCGAAAGGGGGCATATATTAGTGTGGTGTCCCCGAATGGGTCCAATGGGCAGAAAGCTAACATTCTTTGGTTTACTTTTTGGAAGTGTCTGCCACGTATTTCTGCTACACATGTCTGAATTTCATAGCAATCATCTTCTAAATATATTGCAACAGCTTTAAATACATTACAGCAACTATATATATATATTGCATACGTATTGTTGTAAGTTATCTTCACTTAGGGGAATCCCTTTGATTTGAATGAAAACATACATTTTGGCATTTAGTATTCATTTTCTTACATCTTGGTAATAGAAGTGACTTCTTAACAATGGCAAAGCGATCGTTCAATTTAGCAAATAACTATCAAGGTCTTGAGGAAGCTATTGAAAGCATTTTTAACGAAGACAGCGATTGTGATGCTAGCTATGATTTAGTGACGATTCCTCCAGACCCGAGTATTCTCACGGATGAAGAAGAAGGTGATGAAGATAACGTTCAAGAGATCGGGTTTCCGCGTGACATCCCAGGGACAGTTGAAGTTATTGAGCATATAAACAATAATGAATGGGATAGCAGTGATGATGAACCCTTACAATCATACAGGAAAATTGATACGCAGGAACCGCGTTGGCGCAAATGTGATGGCACCTACACCAACAAGTCGTTAGAGGAAAACAACGTACAAAAGCGAAAAGAAAATGCTGTAAATGAGCTCGTAGGTCTAACACCAGTCGAAATTTTTGAGAAATTATTTGATGAAGAAGTTTTTAACATGATCATCCTGAACACAAAGTTGTATGCTTCGCAACACAATAATCATGACTTCCGAATCAGTGTGGATGAGCTGAAAAAATTCGTTGGTATTCTACTCTTATCTGGATATCATTCACTTCCACGAGAGCGATTATACTGGACTCTAGATGAAGACTGCAGTGTTACAATTATTTCAAAAGCAATGTCTAGAAACAGGTTTATGGAAATAAAAAAATTTTTACATTTCTGTGACAATGAGGCTGCTTCCGGATCCCTCAATAAGATGTTTAAATTACAACCTCTCGCTGATTTGCTAATCAAGAAGTTCCAGCAGTGGGGCGTATTTCACCAAGATCTTTCAATAGACGAATCAATGATTAAATATTTCGGACGTCATCCAGCCAAGCAATTCATAAGAGGAAAGCCAGTACGGTTTGGATACAAAAATTGGATGATTGCAAGTGCCGATGGTTATTGTTATGCTTTCGACGTGTATTGTGGGAAATCAGCAGGAGAAGCGAGTAATGAGCCGTTAGGGTCGAAAGTGGTCAAGAACTTGTTGAACAAAGCAAATGTTACGCCACATGAACATACCATATATTTTGACAACTTTTTTACCAATCACGCATTGCTGCGAGATTTACGCCAATCTGGTTATGGTACTACGGGTAAGAGAAAATAGAACGAAGAAATGCCCACTGGAGTCTGTCAAGAATATGAAAAATAAAGAACGTGCAGAGTTTGACTACCGATTTGATACAGCCAATGAAATTTTGTTCGTGCGATGGCTTGACAATAGTGTATGTACAATGGGTACAAACTACGATTTTGTTTATCCCCTCGGCAAGGTGAAAAGATGGAGCTGCATAGAAAAGAGAAAAGTAGACGTGAACATTCCTTATGTCTTCCAGAACTACAACAAAGGCATGGGAGGCGTCGATCAAGCTGACCAATCTGTTGCAGTGTATAGATCAGCAGTACGAGGCAAAAAATGGTGGTGGGTTATATTTACCTATATGCTAGATTTGTCTGTGGCTAATGCGTGGCGGCTTCATCTCTTGACTGCCGAAGATAATATGGACCAGCTTCAGTTTCGCCGAAGTATATGCAGAAATTATTTGAGATATTTAGACGGTGAAAAAGCTGATGGAAGGCGGCGCAAGCCTTCATCAGTGGTATCAGGTATGAGCTTAGATAATGTTGGACACTTCCCCCAAAAGCTGCTTAGCCAACTACGATGCGTCGTATGCCACAGTAAAGCCCGTTGGCAATGTAAGAAATGCATCAAAACACTATGCATTGAAAAAGGATGTTTTGAAAAATTTCACATATGAGCCCATTGGCCCTATTTGGGGACAGCCATATATATTCAAACCGAAGAATTTTTTTTTAATTTTTTTACTGTAAAATATTTTATTAGCTTCTAATAGTTATTGAAATAAAGCTATTTTCCAAAATTTCCTTCTGGATTATATTTGGGTCCAAATGGGTTAATACAATTTTTTATAACTACACAGCTTGAAAACTTCATTAAAAAAATTTAAACATTCACATCTGTTTATATGTAAACTGAATTATAAATATGCATAAATTTTTGGCATTTATGTCGTCGAAGTGTTACTCTATGTCTCCACTTAACTTGAGATACGGTTGTAACTTGAAGTTATGACTGCTTTGTTGAAACAAATGCACTAACAATTATGTTATAACTTGAAAAAAAACATTAACTTGAGCGGTCTGGACTTAACATCAACTTTAAGTTAATGTTAAATTAAGTTAGGTGTAGACCGCAAGTTAGGAATTGAACCGTCAGTGGTTTTTTGAATAGCAAAAGTTAAAAATTTGATGTTTGCCGCTAAAATTGAAAATGGACACAAAGTGGGATGTAACGATACTAGCGTGTGAGATTCGGGAGTTCACGGGTGGGAATTCCCAGGAAAAGACTAGCTAGTATTCCCGGGAAAATTTTCAGGTATTTCCGAGAAAACTGGAAATTTAAAGTACACATTATTTCATAAATATATGGAGCTTACTTGGCATATTTATAAGATGTAGTAAGTGATTGTATTATAATCCGGAATTTTTTTAATATCGATACAATTTTCAGTGTTTATTTAAAATGTTACAAAAGTTCGTTTAATTGATTATACGACTAAATCTACGCGATTTAATTGTTTTAGATCTCTTTTAAAGTTTCTACGTATCTCATCGTCCGTTTAACCGTAGATCGAGCTTTAAAAAAAATTTATAATTCTAGCTATGTATCGTTTTTGATACATACTACAGTGGATTGGAAATAATTTACAAATTAAACCATTTTGTTAAAAAGTTGTAATACATTTATTGATATTGATGTATTTTATAAAAATTATTTTACATAGTTACATTTCTATGTCGTGTTTGTGCAATCGACGCAAGTGTTTTTAGCATGTTTTTCATTGCAGCATGGCTTTTGACAGAAGAAACAAAAGGACCATGTCCATTTATTCTTGTTTTCTCCCAAATGGTAGCATTTTTGGCACCTAGCACGTTGTCTCTTCGGCTTTTTAGATGGGCCAGCTTCATTATCAGTTGAATTTCTGGTATTCTGGGTTGACAGCTTGGATAGAAACGCCACAGATAGTTCATTTCTTGGCTGCTTCTTCCGTTTATCCATATAGGGTGTTGCTAATAATATTGCAAGCTCATGTAGGAAACACTTTCGTTTCGTGTGTTTTCGAGTTTGCATCCAATTGGGATTGATTTCGTTATATATAATATAAGAATTTTATGCAGAAATATCAATTATATTGGAAAATACAGCCATAGTCCAGCGATTATTTTTACGTTTGCAACTATAGCAACTCAACATTTTGTCAACCGTATCAACTCCCCTTTTCGTTGAGTTGTAAAAAAATATTATTTCGAGCAGCTTTTTAGAATCATCCGCAACATTAGGTTTGTGATGCATTGTGCTCATAACAATCATTATTTCAAATGCAGTATCAGCAAAATCATTTTAAATGCAGTATGTATCAAAAATGATACATAGCTAGAATTATGTATTTTTTGAATTTCTCTTGGCCCGTTTGAATATTTTTATTTTTATTGTTGTTTGAAATAACGGTAAGAACAATGTTGACAGAGTCTCAATACATGTGGCATCCAAAATTTTTATAAATATAGTTATGTTGACGCAAAAAACGATATGTATCATTTTTGATACAAAGCTCGATTAACGGTTAAAACACTAAAATTTCCATACAAAATAATAAATTATAGTTTAAAAAACACCAACACACGCATATTTTTTTTGTCTCCTCTACAACAATAGGTTTACAGAATCCCGTAATTTATTTTCGTGTTGTACAGTGTAATTTAAACATTTTCTATAATACTGTTCTTGATTTCAATTCATAATTTTAACTGTTTCCATAGTCGCTTTTTCTTTATATCAATTCATAAGTTTTTAATACTTGCACATAATTCTTAATATCATAACGAGCTGGTACTTTAATTAAAAAAACTGGAAATATTCGCCGTTTAACATAAATTAAATTACATAAGAGCTAATAAAATTTCGTTACTTTATTACAGTTGTATCTGTTTTTTCGTAATTAGTGATATTAAAAACACCATCCATATTTAACATTTTTAATACTCTGGCAGACGTCTCATTTACCAAAAGTGCTTTACATACGAGCATACGTAAATTTAAGCTTAATATTTTCGGAGGAAGACAAAAAAGGATAGTGATAAAATTACGCAAATGAAAAATAAATGTTGTACTAATAATTCGACTGTAGTACACGCTATAAAATACTGCATCCCTTATTGAAATTGTTAAATGCTGTTAAAAATCTATAAATGAATTTACAAACGTACACTAACTATTGTAACGGTTGTTTGTGATAATTTCATAAAAGTGTTGTTTGTATGTCGTCGCATAACTTTTGTTTTGAAGAAAATAACAAAAATTTTTTAAGTTTGGAAAGACATAAATAAATACAACCGAAACAACATTTAGGATACCTTGTGAGTTTTATTTATATGGGTGCTTCTCATTTTAAGTGTACAATTGTGTGTTTTTTTAAAAATGTAACTAATAAATAGAAACATGAGAAGGTATGGTGTATATTATATCTTTCGCCCCATTAAATGGATCCTGGATAGTTTTATATATTTAGATTTTTTAAAATTTTTGTGTATTGAGTTTTACATTCGCTTTTGCGGTTGTTCTGGGAATGATTTTTTCTAAAAAAATACACCACAAAAAAAAAGAATATGGTTTGAAAGCACTATACATCTACCCTCTAAAAACAAAATTTTATAATAAACGCTGGGCGAAATTATAAGTTATAGCTACCTGTTTAATTTGGGTTGTCATGAAAAAATTAAAACTTTGTATTCTTTAAAAAAAATCTTAACAAACGTTTATTCATAAGCAAAAAGTAGGCTAACTCTTCTTTCATATAAGACTTGTTTAAATAAAATCGACCATTAAAGTTAAAAGATATGTCGATTTTATATAATTATTCTTACCAAAATATGACCTACCTAAGTCTTTCTTCGAAAATATAACAACCAACGGTGCGGTATGAGAAACATTTTTTCAAAGCAAATATCGTTTCTACCCTTCCACAGCTTTAAACTTTTTTTACCATCCTAAAATTTATAAATAAATTATATTTAAGAATATTTATTGTTAACATTACGCTCAATACATTTTCTTACGAATTGAATATTTTTTTCTAAACAAACACTATATTTTAAATTTAAAACAATTCAGATTTATAATCGACGATGAGTTTTAACACAAATTTCTTGATTATGCACTAAAAAATTACAACAAAATTGAAAAAATATGGATAACAATTAATACATTTTTTTCGGATACAAACCACGATTGATTGATGAAACGTTTTGCAATATAACACTATTTAACAAGGTTCGCAAGACTTTTAAATATTTAGAAGTACAAATCTACGCTGTTAGTTTAGTGTATTATGTTAATGCACTTTCAAGAATTAAACTGAGGAGTATAGCCTACTAAAAAAGTGTAACGCTCAATACACAAGACTGCGGACAGCAATTGTTAAAAAAATTTAGTTTCTCTTATAAAAAAAAATGATTTGTGAAATAAACGAAGCAAATGCAAATTACATAAAACCGTTATAAGTTTAATTTCATTTTTGGAAAAATTTATACTTTCGTAATGTGGAAAATCAACAGCATGCACTACCATTTTGTATGAATAGAATATAAACAGTATTTTCATTTGTTCGTTTTTAACATAAAAAAGGTATGTACCTTTATTTATAGTATTTGTATTAGACATTGGTAAATAAAAAAACACAAAATGTACATTTAGAATGAGAATAATTCATATAATAAACTAGTTTCATATATTATATTTTACGCTCTAAAAAATAGAAAACTTTAAAATGGTCTGAAAAACATTTGATATTCATGGATTTAATTTTTCTAAAGTTTGGCAGAAAAGGCTTGATAAATGTATTTTATTGAGAAATTTAATATTTAACTTAAATTTTATAACCATAAGGAACGTTTTTAAATATTTGGAAAAGTTGCTCATATATGGCTAAACGTACGTAAATATATGTTCATATTTGTAGTTGGTGTAGCATATACTATGCATATATATGTAATTTATAATAAGCTGCATTATGCATATTTTCAAATTTGGTTTTTATAGACTGTCTGTGTGGCAAAAAGTAATATGCATAAGTATAACTTGTAGCAGTTGTGGTTAATAGTGCAAGTTTTTGCAGTCATGCAACATATGCCCATTACCATAAATGAAAAAAAGAGCGGACTAAGATTCCAAGAAAAAATTTATACATATTTTAAAAATTCATTATAAGCTATCTTTAATTTACAAAAGTAACAAAAACTGCAGAGACAGATTCTCGTTTTCTTTCATCAACTTACTAGTTTTATCAAGTTTCCTGCGCTACGAAGCTTGTATTAATCTATTAACATATGGTTTATATATTTAAAAAGATTAAAATTTTATTATTAGCTATAATGCGTCTCATGCAGGATTTTCAAATAATCACTATTATGATTAAAATATATGCGATTAATTACGAATATCAGTTAACCGCGATTAAGCAAAAAAAATTACTATCATAATCTTATATTAAAACAAAAATAAATTTCGTAAATCATAAGTGACACTGCGTGACAGCATTTTTTTTTTGCAGAAACGCCACTATCCATTAATCTAGAAACAAAATATAGTCATCAAACTGCGTACTTGGTTTTTCATTTCCTCATCTTTTGTCCTTTTTAAATGACAAAATTTTTCATGAATGGTTATAAATAAATTTTTTTTTTAATATTATTAAGTAAACTTGGTAGCAAATAAAAGGGAAGGCTCTATGGAATTTTATAAAAATATTTACTTCAGTTCCCCTGAACAAACATATAAAATAATGTCCCTTAAAAAACATATCCTTCCATATCCTGAAAAGTTTCACAAAAGTTGTTTTTTAAATTATATGTTGAAGCCTTAAATTAGCTCTATAAAGCTTCGAAATTTTATGATTTTATCTCTCTTAGTTCAAAATCTGTAGCTGTTTCTTTGCAGCACAAAATTAATTTCTATAAAAATTGCAAGTAGAAAATTAATTTATAAAAAACAACCATTATTTTTGAGCCGAGAGCGATATGCATTTTAGAGTTTATTTTAATTTAATATATATTTTTATATATTTTGCGAAACAATCAATTAAAGATTTTGAAGGAAATATTAGAAAAATTGTTTCCAATGACATGTTTAAAGTTTTTGTTTTATTCTTTGGCATTAAAACTACTATATCAATTAATCTAGATACTAAACATAGTTAAACTGCGTACTGGGTTTTTCATTTCCTCATCTCTCGTCCTTTTTAAGGGACTTTACATTTTTCCGAATACTTATTTTAATTTTTGTTTTCATATTAATATGTAAAAGTTTTTAGCAATAGTAGTACCAAATAAAACGGAAGGCTCTGTTGAATTTTATAAAAATATTTCCTTCATTTGCCTTGCACAAAAAAAATGTCTTCCAAAAATCCTTTTATTCACAAGGACTCTATCAGAGATAGTTGTTTAAGCTCTAAATTGGGCACCCCAAGGTCCAGATTTAAGTGTAATATAATATTATAAAAGCAAAGTGTCACATAAAGCGAAATAGATGCACGGACTTCGCAAGAACTAGAGATGAAACGATCACAGGCGCCTTTGAAATAACCTTGCGGGAAATTTGTGTCAATTGTTCCAAATGTACCTGTCCCATGTGAATATAGTACCACTGAAGAAACTAGTTATTACTTAACCGGCATAAATGTTCCAAAAATGTGTAAATTTTTATAAAATTATTTTGTTTTAATTTACAAAATTTTTTTATTGGATCCTACGACCAGTCAGCTCTACAAATAATTTCATAGGGACTAGGATCGAGACCAGTGCTGTAGAAACTGTAACCGGCAGTATTATCTCGATCAGTTTAGAGACACATCATAAAGCGTCGAAAAGATATTAATTGCTCCCTCCTATGACAAAGCCATGTTAAAGTGATAGATGCCCATCATGCAAAGTGTTAGAACTCGAAACGGTCCCTATCCCAAAAGAACTATGCACGTGACACAGAGTCAGTTCCTTTCCCCTAGGGAAGTTATGCAAAAATATCTCAAATTACTTATGCCACATACTGAACTCTCTTATTTTTAGTTTCAATTAAAAAAATTAACAAAACACTTTTAAAATATTCAAAGTCTTTTGTTTTCGAATAATATACAATATTTGCTACTAAGCCAAATAGTTTAACTTCTTTTTTTTTCGTTGTATAGGATTGGAAATAAAACGAGAAAAAAATGGCTTAAATGTCAAAATATATATGCCTACCACTGTATTTTTATCAATCGTAATACAACAATGAAAGTTGCTTTCGTTAAAATTTTCGTAATAAAATCGAGTATAGTTTCATTTTGTTTAGGTATCCCAGCTCAATCTCAGGAATAATAAATTTATATGTATTGGGATGAGTTTTTATGTATGTATATGTAAGTATCTCTACAAAAATAGATGAGCTCAAATTGATAGTAGCAACCCACTTACTTCAAATGTGGAAACCCTTAAGGAATGAAAAGTGTAGGCAAACCAACGTTGTTTTGAACACAGGACCTTCAATCAAGGATAGCTAATCTAAATTTATAAGACGGTTTTATGAGTCCTACAAAAGAAGTTTTACGTTGTTGGCAGATAGATAGATCGGTGGAATCTTAGTCTATCATCAGTAAACATGCAATATTTTCTAAAGGTTTATACAATATGTATTTACGAAAGTAATTTTAAACTTTGAATTTAAGTTTTTATGAAGTAAAATTGCGCTGTACACAAATTGAAACAGTTTAAATTAATCTTAAATTAGAAAAAAGAAAAGACGTTTGACATAAACTCTTTGCTTGATAAAGTGTAAAATTTTTAATCTTAATCGAGCGTTTAATAGGTTCGATTACGATTACGATTAATAGGTTTGACAAATCGCAACTACGATTACGATTATAATCGCTGTGCAAGCCCTAGTATCTTGCATACAGATATTTATTTCTAAGTTTCACATGTTGTGTGAAGATTTCCGGAAGATTGGACATAGAACTTTCTAATGAAATAGGAGGCTACACTCAAAATTGGGAATGACTTACAATAAAACAATATCTTCATGCATATCCGTTTGAAAATGATTTCAATATTTTTTCAGATATATAGTATTCTTAAAAAAGTAAACTTTATTAAATTAATTTTATTTGATTTGATGTATTTGACATTTTTTTAGCTTAGAACGATATTTCGTCATCTCATGTCGAATTGGGGTTGTAAAGAGACTGTTTTCGGTTATGTGCAATCTCAAGTGGTCTCTTAGATTAAGAAATGGAACACTGAAAATGACAAATAGTTACAACCGATCTCTTTACTGAATAAATTTGACGTAGGATGATGAAAAATCGCTCCAAATTCAAACAAATTTCGTCGAAGAAAAATACAACAATGAGAACGTGTTATTTTTGCCTTACAAATGCAATTATTTAAAAACAAAGATTGACTTATTGTACACTTAGCTGCACAATCAACTTTTCACAGCAATCAAAAATGCTGTTATCTTAAATGTACTTCTCTGCCCTTTTGTGCACGTAAATACAGTTATTTAATGTGTGCAGCTAACCTTAACTTTTTATATGAAAATAATTAAAATCTGCCAAAAATATATTGAATGTGCAGGTATACAAAGTGCACGTAGGAAAGGATTTTGAAGAGAAAATATTGATTTTTTGTATGAAAATAGTTTTAAAATGCCAAAAATTTAAGGCATTTATCTTAAAAGTGCAGGTATGATAAGTGCACTTAAAAAACTAATTTCTATGGGATTTTAAGGAATAGTGACAGCAGATAGTAATTTTGTGCAGTTAAGTCAAAAGTGCTCTTAAACAAAATGCAGTTAAATCAAAACTACTGTATAAACGTTGTAAGAAAACTAACTATGTAGATTAATATCGAACATACTAAGTTTTTTGTTGACTTTATTCTTTTCATGCTTTTATTTTTGTAATTCCCATTTCTTCTGTTATAGCTTTTAAATAAGTATACGATTTTGAAAACTGTTCAAAAATTATATAATATTGTTGCACATGTTATTATATATATTATTGTCGTTTTGACCTACACCATGCAATAAATGGCACAATAATTTTATACAAAATATTGTTCAATTTTCCTGACAGTGATAAAATCAACATAACAATGAGCAATGTTACCAACACATTACAATATTTTTTTGATTGTGCAAAAAAGTAAAGAACCTTTTGATTTTGGCCAATATATTATTTATTATGCAACCTTCTAATATGACATACACATTGGCGATATTATTGTACAATATGAAAAAGTGCACAATTATATTACAAGTGGGTGATGCGCTTTACATATTTTCTATTGCAATTTAAATAAATAAAATACCGCAATCGAGAAATTAATCGCTTAAACCATTAATAAACCAACGGCATGCGGCCAAATTTATTAATTTATAATAATTTGACAATTGGAGCTTTAATGCTGCCTTCGACTTCAAATAAAGATGCAGCTTGTCTTTTTGCATAAGTCTTTTATTAATTTTTAGCATATCTTTAATTCGGAGATTTCCTCAATTTATGTGCTCCAATGTCCAAGTTTGCACGAGTTTGCAGCTGAATTTTTTCGCAGAACATATGAGACCATTGACCACTAAATCTAGCAGGGTAGTTAAAAGTTTAGCTTATTTTTGAAAAAAAAAGTTTAAAAAAAGGTTTCGCTTAAAATCGTCTGTAAAAAATAAAAATAATAAAATTATTAGTCAAAAAACATAAAGTAAGTTGAAAACTAATGGCGCTATCATGTTCAAAAATAGATATATAAAAGGTTTTGCATTTTGTCAGCACTTTGGTGCGGAATTCGTACAATTTTTACAGGAACAAAGTTTTATTTAACTTTGGAGTCCATTTTTCTTGCAACAAAAGTAAGTAATGAAAAATGAATATCAGTATCAATAACTTCAGAGAATTTTCAATATATCTACATTAAAAAATTTAAAAACAATCAAAACACATTTTTGTTTTATTTTGTTATTTTTATCACTCACACTACCAAAAAAGTTCACTGTGTGGCTATCAAATTGTTGCTGTTATCGCAACGTCGAAGTTTCTTTTTCATCAATATGCGATCTTCCAGCACTGCGTAATTGGTCCGATTGTGTCGATCAGTACTTTTAGCATCATTGCTAGCAAAAAACCCCATCATATGGAATAAGAAAATAATAAAATGCTATCGCTGCAGTTAAAACCTAACACAGCTAAAACCAAAAACTTTCCATTAATTGAAAAAAAAATTCTATCTTTCAATTCTGATAATTGCTATCATCATTTTAGTGATAGGTGCAAAATTTTAAATTTTTAGTTTGTTTGAATTATTTTTGTAATTAAACCCAGTTTTACTTTTTCTGCATAGGAGCAGATTTCACTGGGGCTAAATGCACATCGTCAGTATTTTGAGTTCTACATACATTGAAATATCAATTTTCAAACTTTCCAAGTTTGCTGACTAAACCAGCGAAATATAAAAAATATCGAGAGCATGCTCTTAGATATGATTAACCTTAAAACATAGAACATGCACAGAAAAAATTACCAACAAAAAATTAAAAAAAAAACTTTGTCTTAAAATAAATTTATTTTCAGCAAAC
Organism: Panzeria rudis; assembly: GCA_956483635.1. NCBI lineage: Eukaryota > Metazoa > Arthropoda > Insecta > Diptera > Tachinidae > Panzeria > Panzeria rudis. Next base: position 29,115,775 of record OY101449.1, on the reverse strand, counting down.
GTTCTTTAATGAATCAATGAATTTTTTGTTTGGGTTTTATTTAGGACGCAAACATCAAAAATAACAAGAAACACTGTCGTAAAAAAACAACCCCGATGACGACATACACACGAATAACAACAACAGTGATAGCAAAAGGAGTGCGATTGTACCAAGTTTGTTAACTGGAGATTTTTGCGAGAATCAATTCGTTAATGTCGTTGCATTAACTCTCATTCATTTTTTTTGAGTCTTTAGATAAATATTCAGACTTAAACATATTTAACAAAGTGAAATTTCATAAATGCTTAATGAATGCTCATGATGAAATTTTGTTTGATATATGAGCTGTTATTTTTGAAAGTGGTATAAGTCCGCTTCTTAAAAAAAATGAGTTAACGTTAACTTCAATTAGGTATAGATACCTTCTATCCATATTTGTTATCATCTACTCAATGGAGTGCGATTTGGCCATAAAATAAACAACTTTATATAGACAAATTTATATAGACAACGCTAAGTGTAATGGAAAGATTCAATTGTTTTTATTTTAGTTTATGTTACCATAACAGTTTTTTATATATGTAAATGAGATTAACTCTTAATGAACTTGGTTAATAGTATATTTATATGTCTTCATGCTAATTATTGTTTACCTTAAAAATTCATTCGAGTAAAGAAAATGTCTACAAAAATATGGACTTAAATATGCTTTTTTTTATTTCTTATAATATGTTATTTTTGAAAGTGGTCCATTTGAAATATTTTTCTAAATAATTATTATGATTAATTTTTTATAATAAAATTTGAAAGGTGTATAGAGTCCCTGCGGTAAATGGAACTGGCACAAAACAAGTCACGTAACCGGTCCCCAGGTGGTAGGGACCAGTCCGAGTTCTGGCACTTCCTATGAAGCGAACAACTTTTACATGGGGATGGCCCAAGATGGCGTTAATTGATACTTTGTATGCACCTTGTAACTTGTCTCTGAACTATCTTATGGAGTCCTAATCGGTGTAGAATAATATAGATTATATATAAATATTATTCCAAACTTCAGCTGTAATTATCGATTAATTTATTTTTTATTGCTACAAATCCAACTAGAAATTGTATTTTATTTTTAAGCGGTGTCTTTGATGGGATTCGAACCAACAACCTTCGGCAGGACAGGCTAGTACACTACCCACTCGACCACAGGGGAGATTATATTTCAATGTTACAAATACCAGTTAAGCTGGAGTTAATATTTGAATATAGTTACGAAATAGGTTCCTGAGTGGCATGGCAGTCTCATTGAAGTGAAACAATTAATATTTCATAGATACTATGTGATAGGCCTTAGAGCCGGGTGCACCAAATTGTTCAGTGCCGTTTACTACAATACTAGCCGGAATACCAACTAAATTGACTGAAAATGGTTAAGATGTGACCATTTACACAATATGACTTTTTTCATCATTCACGACTTATTTTTGGTACCAGTCTCATTTTTTCGAGTCATAGGACGAGTACTTTTGGATCAATTGTCACCAAATTTTCCGCAGGGTTGTTTTGCTTACAATTTGTAAATATTTTTAAGCAATTTGTTCACTGCAAGAAAACATTTTGTTTTCAATGAAATTGTAGAGATATTTTTGTCTATATTTAGAAATTTGTTGGACCTACAGTTTCTATACAAAATATTTAGTATTTCATTGAATTCCTTTACTTTTTTTAAACTTAAATTACTTAAACTTTTGCAATACACGTACAGACTAAATGTTCATCAAGTGCTTGTATTTTCGTAGTAAGCAGTAATAGTAAAATCAATAACTTTTTCGTTACTTAAAAATATAAATAAAAATTAATACAAAATATTCCTTTATAGTAAACTAAATTAAAAAAAAGGCAAAATCTTTTGTATATACGAAAGTCATGTATAAATATATCTACCTTAGAGCGTATTTATTATAAGACTTCGGGCAATAATAAAAAAAATAACGTGTTTTAATCCGAATATTAAAATTTGTTTTTCCTCTTTTGAGAAGTGTGTATTTTATACATTTTGGGACAAACGTTTATGTATTTAAATAAACAACTCACATAATATTGAAATATAGAATAGAAACGCACAATATTATGCCTGCTGGCATAAAAATTTATGTGAGTTAACTAAATAAATACAAAACAAAACCCATTATCTCTACAAACATCAGAAGAAGAAATAATGCAACCACAAGGGGGATAAGAATTTTGTTTCTGTCTTATGATATTAAAGGTAAAATTCATAGATAAATTATTGAAAGAGGAAATTTTAAGCGTGGAAAATTTTGTAAATATTATAATTAAAGGGTATGATTATCATTAATTTGTATTTTATATGCTTGTTTAAACAAATTAAGTAAGCTTTAAACACAATCTACACCCCAGTGTATTTTATTTTAATATATTCAATCGATAACAAAATATTTGCTTCGCAATTCAATATAATACAAATTCTTTGGTCTTTAATGCACAATTATATGCGCGCAATTTAGTTTGAAGGCATATCGTAGATATGTTTAAACATAATCAAACATAATATCTAAAAATCCACGTGGTGGTGCAAATAAATTACAGAAACCTCTTAATTTTCCCTGCAGCTGTTGAAAGAAGATTAAAAAGTCTAAAAATACAATAAAGATTCTGACATTTTCGAATTATTGCAAAACTCCAATTGTAATACAATTTTTCAAAAAAAAAGCATGGGGTGTCTTTGGACATCCAGTGATAGTTATGCTCTTTAACCATATACAACTATGAAGAAAATTAAGTAAACTCCAACTAAAACTAACAAAAAATTTGCCACATTTTTGAAGACTCTTCCATATAAACATCTAGTTTTTTCAACATATAGGAATGAAGGCATTATAGGAAAAATTTTATAATTTTTTAGACCCCAAGCTATAATTTGGGAGGATAACAAATACTTTTTCGCTATCATATAAATTTTTTTGTGCACTATTCCCATTAAAACTCTTAAAAAATTATATATCTTATGGAATAATAAATTACTGATGGTTCAAATTATAAATTTTGATACACCATTGGACACAGGCTAAGAGAACCTTTCAAATGATACACTATTTACATGGAAGAATATGCAAAAGTATTCAAAAAACTACACAAATAGACCACTTTGGACACGGCTCACAGATCGCTAGATGCTCAAATTGGCTTTGGAGCTCTTATTAACACTGCTGTTAGATTAGAAAAAATATACGAATCCTACATTAGAAGACCATTTGGTCTATACTACATGTTTTATGAAAAGTACAAATTTTAACCAATATTTTGTATGTAATTGGATTGATTGCCTCATTAACACAATTTATAAATATTATTATGGATCGTCCAATATGGAATTTTTTAACCCATATCGTAAACACAATACAAGTTATACCAAGTCAAATTATTTTTACAAGGTGATGTTGATTCTACACTGGTTTTTGTATTGTTGTAATTGTTGTCGTCACGTTGGTGTATTTTGACCGATATTGACAAAGGGCATTGGATTAGCTGGGCCATGTGGGAGGGTTTGGGGCTAAGCCAGCCAGTATCGCTCAAGTCCCTAGAGAAAATTTTTTAGTCACGCCAATAACGAAGGCACATTACCACCATATATTATTCTAATTATTCTGGCAAGGGTGTATCTGTATGTAAGATAAAGGCGTTCATGGATTACTTGATCTTTTAATTTTTTGGTCTTTTCATCGGTTTATGTCACCAAAACTTGTAAAATATGGCTTGACATTTATTTTATCGGTATATTCAAAGAAGATAGAACCATTTCTTGGAAAAGGTGAAAATACAAAGCCTGAACCATACCTAAGACAACGCGTTGTATTAGTCTGGGAAGTCTTGCAAGGGCAATATATGACTGACGAAAACTTCTTTTCCACTTTTGATTTGGTAAGAAAATTACATGAAAGGCTACTTATAAAGTTTGTAAGAACAGGGGCCTATTTCTTAAAACTACAAGTTACAAATCTACAAGTAAATTACATACAAAACAGCAACACTTTTACAAAATTTATTGTTGTCTTTTGGGTATTTTATTTGTTGATTTGTAACTATTGATTTTGAGAAATGGGCCCCAGAACGTAAAAATAAAACATTTATTCCTCCGAAATTACTGACTATCAAAAAGCTCCCATCGTATAAGTTCTACATTTTCTTTCTATGACATTGCGACATTGGTATCATACATCCGCCCCAAAAACAAAGCAGCAATATTGATGAGTATATTGCATAGAGCAGCTGAACTTGATGGGAGTGAGTCGAAGGAAATACCAGTGGTTCATTCTACTTACAATTCGACAAGAAGTAAATATATCGACAAAAATTATACATTGTTGTTCTTCTATATCTTCTTATATTTATGTTATCATAGCAGCCGTAGACACTGCTGACCAAATGATTGGCTCCTACGCCGCAAAACATAAAACAAATCGATGGTAAATATGCTAGCCACATCCGCTTGGAATGCATATATACTTTTTTCTGAGATCAGAACAGCATCAGATTATTTCAGCATGTAATGAAGACAACTATCAATAAATTAAAAATTTTTAGGAAGTACAAAAAACCTTAGTATTTTGGTTTCATTCAAATAAAAATTTACACTGGACCAAATGGTCCCTAATCCAAGATACGTAAATTCTTGTTTTTCTAAGTCCGGCTTTATGACAGACATTTGAAACTATGTATATAATGTTTTTAATATAATTAATCACGTGAGCCGAAATCTCAAAGCAATATGTGACACCGTTTAAAAGTTATGAGGATAACGAGGAAAATATTGGACCAAATGGGCTTAATCTAACAGCAAGGTTAAATAAATTTTTATTTTGAAAATGGTAACAAGCAAGCGTATATCATCTCCATATAGTCATCTCCATATAGACAAATGCTATAATGAAAAAACGAAAACACGGCATTTGGTGCATTATTCGCGAAGCGAGCAATCCAATTTTTTTTACCGAAATTCTTTGATATTTGAAATAACTGTACTTATAGTAGATATGCATGTGAATACAAAATATTTAGTTTGTAAGATATTTATTTGTCGAGTTATATGGGGTGCTTAAAATATGACCTAGCTGGCAACCGTGTGTAGTGAAATTTTGTTGATTTATCGCTATTTATAATTCGTAACTGGTAAAAATACCGAAGCTCTTTGTTGTTTTAATAAGACCAGCACTAAGGGATGGCCCCTACTCATGTAATGCATTGTGCCGGAATAAGGAAAATTAGTTATGGAAAGGAGGAAAGAGGGAGTAGTATTTATAGACATTTGAATTAAATTTTCCACAAATTGATCTGCTGTTAATGAAGAACGTGTTGTTTGCAAAAATGAGTAAGTTTCGGGAACAACTTCTCTGATTTCATCAGAGCACAAGCAATTGTAGTAACAATAAAACAGCGAAACATACCCCACATTGGGTTGATGCTCCAGCAAATCACCTACTGTCACCGATGAGCTTCTTCGCCCTCTCCTGTACGCGGTTGAATAACTTCAAAATATACTTTGAAGCACCGGCCCATACATGAAAGCTGTGTTAAATTTTTGGAGTTATATAGGCGGTACAAATATTAAAGAGATGAGATGGAGTGAAGCATGTCTTAAACCGTTTTAGGAAACCGAGGCACTTGAATGCTTCTTTTGAAACTGGAAAAATGTGATCCGTCCATCGAACATTGCACGGTATTTTCGTGCCAAGAACAGCAAGAACTAATGATTCTTCAATACCCACATCGCGCATGTTTACAGATGAATCAGCACTATCGGTCATATATACCAAACTTGTCGACAAAAGTGGTGACTTGACCCCTGGCTTCCTTCCGGAATTGTTTACTGATTTCTTCTATACCTCTCAATATATTGAGGCTCTCTAGTTAGAGTGCAAGTACCTCATAATATTGATGTCTGAGTTAGCCAGTGAATGAATTACCTATTCATATGCACTTTGTACGCCTTCATATTTTGGGAAGCTTTCATGGTAGAGCTTTCAAACTTCAGCTATTAGGTTGCCAACATGGAGTATCCTTTTGTCTCAAATTTCATTATTTTAAGATTATGTGTAAAAAGTAAATTTATATAATAGACACATTGTGAGCCTAGGTCTGAACTAGAAAGTCTTTTATTTACAATATGCAATAATATACAATATATATCTAACTCACAGACATCTACGTCAAATGCTTAGTAAAAGCCATTTCTATGACGTGCAAAAGGTCTGGAAAAACCCCTTCCTAAAATTAGAGACAGTTTTCTAATATTTATAATTCGCTACACAAAATGTTTTAAGACTTATGTGTATATGCCGTGAATGTGCTATTTCAAATCATTTATTTTTGGCTTAATATATGTTTTTAGCCCTTTTATGTCACATCTCTTAAGCGACAAAGAAGATTTAATTTCAGATAAATCTTATAACTTCAGCGTGTGCTATTTTTACCAAAGACGTGTTATAAGAAAAGTCATAATGATTTTCTTTTTTTTCTTGTTACCGTTTTTATCTTCTGCACAGTAATAAAAAAGTACTTAAATATAAAATTAAAAAACCAAGTGTGCTAAACACATTTTTTTCATTTTTATATCTGTTAGTTTTCTTCTAATTTCAAAGTACACAATAATAAATTACTTTTTTCAAGTTTTGTTTAAAATATTGTGTTTCCTTTAAATATAATTAAATCCACAAAAAAAATATATTAATTTGTATTGTTGTATTCAAAAAAGTTTGTATGCAAAAATTTAATTTTCACTTACAATTTTCACTTACAGCATCGAATGCTTTGTTCATTATAAGTTTTATAAAGAATTATTTTTTTGTCTGTTTGTATTCGCAGCACTCTCAAAAGAACAAAGGAAATTGCAAAGAAAAACATATAAGTACTCTCTTTATATTACAGCATTATTTCAGTGTTGGATTTATTACCTCTTAAGTTTGGAGATTATTTCACCTTAAGTAAAAATGTTAATTTAGAAACTTGTCATAATAAGTTTGTATTGTACAATCCCTGTGGAATATGTTTGCCGCAATTGTCTTGAATGTAGTTGTCTTTTCACTGATAAAAAAGTGAATGCTTTAAAATGTCCCTGAGTCGTGAAAAAATATTTGTTTAAAGTACAGTAATGTAATGACTATTAAATAAGCCACCACAGGACAAGTACTTTAAGTTTGTCTCTGGAACTTAACACTAAGTATCTTAATTATGTCATTTGACCCCCTCCATTAAAGAGTTACCGGTCTATTTCATTTAAAGTTACAGAACTCAAACCAGTCATGTGACTCGTTTTGTGAAAGGTTCTCTTCGCTCTATAGCTGTTATTGCATTGCTATTTGTCATATTTTGTATAAGAAGTGGCTCAATGAAATACAAATAAAATGCAAAACCTATTTTAGAAAATTTGGTCACTTAAAATAATAAAAAGTTTTAAGTAGAGAATTCTTTGGATTTTGTATACCTTTATGCTTTTTTCGCTATGAAAATTTATACCATATAAAGTTAAAGTAACTCTCAATCCCTCTGAACAACTTTGAATCGACTAACTTGTCTAATTTTTAGCCCATTTCGTTAGAATAAGATCATTCAAAACCTCATACATATAATACAATTTTCATATTTTTGCCAGGCAACCATTTTTTTTATCCACCTTAAATTCAATAAATAGTTTGTCTAATTCAGTAAATGTGTCATTTTGAGCTGTAATTAACTCTAAAAAAAACAAAATCTGAAAATAAAATTTAGTAAAAGTGTTGTTTGATTTTACAAAAATCATTCATAGGTCCCGTTTCTAGTAATTTTTTTCTGAATTTATAATTTTTTGACTAATAATGAAAAAAAAGTTTTAGGCAATTATTTCATCTGGTTCAATAAATTATTTTGTTTGCATTTGGTTTTTTGACTACAGTAATTTTTTTAACTTTTATCGCATTATCGTATTTATTGTCATCATAATAATCTTTCATAGAGATCTAGTCTTGCAGTGATAAAACACATTATATATATCATAAAGTTATTTTAGTATACATTTGTAAATATTTATAAGTCGGAAGTTATGATTATTATTTGGCTTAAGTTCACAATAATTGAATTAATGTCAATTCAAATTATTTTTAAGAGTGTAATAAGAGAATATCTAATCAGACTACCAGAACGGATTAGTACTACTAATTGCGACAGCCGCTACGTTGTCATTATCAGCGTCCTTTGTTCGCTTTTACCACGTTTGATCGTGGATATTAGTATTGATGAAATATCAGCTATTTAACCAAATTTTATGAGGAAATAGAATATGAGTTATCCCATTCTTTTTTATTAATATGGTGAGCCGAACAAATTTCACCTTCTGATTCTTTATTCCAATTTGAATTTACATTAATTCAATTATTGTGAACTTAAGCCAAATAATAATAACTTCCGACTTATACACATTTTCAGTTCAATTAATAATTACGTACAAATATTTTCAAATATTTGTATATGTATTTCAATAAACCAGCAAAAACTCTTGGCATTTTTGTAATCGGTAGTACTAAATGGGCTGCAAATTATTATTATGGTTAGAACTAATACATAGCAATTATTAGCACTTGTACGAATTTATCTCATTACCGGAAAGTAGTTATACTTGGTGATATTCTTTCATAAAGTAAGTAGACAAACACTTATAAACAAAATGTTCTAATTTTATCTTCTTTAATGGACTACGTATTTTTTAGCTTCAAGTAAGTTAAATAATAACTACTTAATTACTGTGACAATGTACGTACATTTGTAAGGTTGTTTGAACTTCTGAAGCAAAAATAAATTGTTATCGAGTCAAATTATGGGTAGTTACGATGTAAATCCTGATACGTTTTTTTGCCTACCAGTAAGCAAAGCTTTTGCTGGGAATTAATTAAAAGTTTTAATTTAAAACTATTTTGCTTATTTAGCTGCTGCTACAGTAAGAAATAAGTTTATTTAATTTTTATTTTAACAGAAATCTTTAAAAACATGGCCATAGTCTTATGTTGGCGAAATTAAATTATATTGTTACGTTTTTAGACAGTTTCGTAAAAACAATTTTATGATATTCCACAGGATTCGTTGAATTGCAATAAAAATAAAACACAAATAATTAGTTTTACAACTTATTTCTCGGTAACACTGTATATTTATCACTTAATTTTGACAAATACACGTATAACTAAATGCGATGTAACCATTCACTATTCTTGGCGATATGTACTCGTCTAAGTTCAAAACTGCACTGAATCACGTTCGTCCGGCAACCTCCCTTAAGCATGGTACTCTGTTCATCATTTCGTGCGAAGTGATGTCAAAAGTTCATACAAAAAAAAATTGACACGAATTGCTCACGAAAAATATTTGCAGAAGTAGTACTCAGAATTGTCAGATCTTTTCTGACCTATTTCGCCAAATTCATATTAAAAATCGCCAAAAGTCGCCAAAATATATTTTATGCAGTTTTTCTTAATATATATTTAATAAAAAAATTTGTTTTCATACAACAGTTTTTCTTTATAGAAATTTTTATAAAATAGGGGCGTAAAAATAGAAGAAAATTGCCACAAGTAGAAAAAATATCGCCAAAAATTATTTCTTGTAATTTTTTTTTTCATGAAAATTTAAGAACAATTAATGATTACGATTAATTCATATAAGAAAAATGGAATGAGTTCTAATACATTATCGGCCATGTCACAGAGTACAATTCGGGTCGGAAACGGAATTCAACCTACCCCATTTTTGTAGCAGCTGGTGTCTAAAAAAGAAAACTAAAATACGCAAATTTGTCAGGTGTGTCCAAACTGTTGGCGGCGATATTATGGTGCGGTATGCTCCAGCTAGGGCTTGACATATTAGGGTTGATTGAATTCCGTTTCTGAACGGAATTGAACTCTGTGACATGGTCGTATAAGTATATAAAATTGCCTGTTTCAAAAACATTGTATGAGCTTTGCAAGTTTTCAACATAACAAGGTGCGAAAATTGCAATATATTGGCGGATTCAATGTTTCATGGAAATAGTTTTGTATTGTTTAATAAAGCATCAAAATAACATTAGCGGTGTTCAGTTTTTGATGCAAATGGGCTGCAAAAGTGAGAATGTAAAATATCATAGCTATTTTATAAAATCCAACAACAATTTTGTGTATTTTGCTTTTGCACTTTTGATAAACGTTTAGCCAAAATTTATTTTATCGCCAGGAAAATCGCCATGTCGCCAAACCAATAATTTGGACAAGGTTCAAAATTGTGACATTTGGCGAGAAATCGCAACACTGGTAGTACTCTGTTTATTTTGTGAAAAACATATGAAATGTATTTACAACATTTTGAGTTTTCATGCGAAATAATATGAGCACCACTTTTTCGTGTGGAATTTACAACAAAAACATTGTGTGTTTTTAAAAAGTACACAATTGTAGCATACTTTCAAGGGCTAGTTATGATTAGTTATTTGTCATATTTTTCGTATGAAAAAACCAATGTCGATCAAAATTTTTCGCAAATTTGAACAGAGTATTAAGCTTTATATAGTAAACTATAAAGGCTTCTAGCATGGTATAATAAGTATACAGGTGGCCGCATAAGGGAAACAAATGCAACAATACAACAAAAAAACTAGATGATGCTTGTCAAAAAATTATATATCTGGACGTAGCTTATACACAAAATTACCAGAGCAAAATATAATCAGCTGACATCATGTTGCCACCTGTATATTCATTGCACCATGCGTTCTAGCAACTTCTCAGACTTTCTGCAATGTAGTTTCTATTTTTATCTTTAACTGTACCGTAATTCAGGTCTCTATTCATCTTTAAGTTTACTGCATGATCATTTGGTCTTGCTGTGGTGTAATTTATGTGCGTGTGTAGTATGCATGAGATTTTTCTTATGCATGTTTATCTTTGCATACACACATACATATGCAAATGCTTTCGAGATTATTTTTCCACTTAAACAAATTATGATGCTATCAAGTTTATATTTCTTTTGTTTATTTGGTTGTCGCTATTTACATTGTGTTTTAACATACTCTAATAATCTTGGATGTACTCGGCACTGTTTCCAAAAAGTTCCATTTCCGCTATTTTGAATTCTAGCGGCTATTACAGTAGCACTTTTGCATTTAGTGTTAGCAAATATAGTTTGTCATCAGAGCTGTCATTTTAAGTCGTTATATTTGAGTCTGCATTTTTCATTTCGTTACAAAATATTATTATTTTAAACAGTTTATGTTAAGAATTAATGGAATATTATAAAAATAAACAAATAAAAAAGCATTAATATATTTACCTACATAAAAACATGTTGTAAATTCTACGAACATAAAGCTAAAAATCTTTTTTTTTTCGTGTTTTTACATAAATATTTTTAGCTACAAACATATTAATACTCGTAAAGATCGTAAGGCACGGAAATAAACGGAATATATATAATAATATGCAGTACAATACAGAGATGGCAAAATCTTTTTATTTTCATTAATATAAAAATCTAATAAATTTTACTGGTTATTGTTTTTGCTTTTGGTTTTAACAAAGGATTTTAGCACAAAGAAAAATGTATATAAAAAGCGGTAGAATTTTATGAATTCACTTGTAAATTATATGATATTCATGCTGCCTGTGTTAAGATGATATGTGTAGAGCTTTTGCTGATATAGTTGGGGGATAAAGTAATTTCATTTCGCTTCAACTCGATTTCTTTGTATCGTTCGTTGTGCAGTAGCGCTAAAGAGAAATATATTGTTGTATAAAACTTTGGACAATTTTTAAGACTGTGAGAAATTTTAATTATGTCAATTACACTAAATAAAAATATTTGAGTTGTAAGGAGTTACTTATAACTGTATGATCAATGGTTGGTTTCTCTATCGGACTGCTAATAGTTTGGGTCATTATACTCAGTTTACTAATCATAAACAAATTTTAAATCAAAGGAAGAGTATTCGTTGAGAAAAGTCCACAAGAAATCCATTGTAATTAGAATATATAGTAAGCCTATGTCTGAATAGTAGCTACGGTAGACTATCAGCCAGGAGGTCACGGTTCGAAGCTGCACACAGCCAATCGTTTCGCAGGCGTTTTTATTTTATTTTTTTGTATTAAACATATTTTGCTCAAAAATCAACAAAGAGAATGCTTGTCTAATTTTAGGTCGATAATAATCTGCAAAGTGTTGCCGACTATTATCGTTATAATTTTGAATAAAAGTGTTTTAGAGTGTACCTAACTAAAGGTAAGTATTTAGAAAATTTATGTAAGAGTATCATACGCAAGTTTCCGCAGCTAACTTTTGGGACGATATTTCTCTATAACATCTACATTAAGATTCCGCTAACTTTTCAGGTACTCTCGCATATACTTTTTTGTATCTCTACAAAGATTTAGAAAAGTACAAAAAAAGATCTGGGCTTATGCTTGAAAACCTTAACTGAAATAGCAAATATATAAAGTAAAGACTTTTAAATTAGCTGATATAACACTTGATCCAAAAAAATTTACTTTGGCCGATACTATCCATTACCAATAGAATACAATACAATAAAGAACTACAACCCAATTTTTTCTCAATGTTTAAAAGGCCATATTTTCTGAACCCGGTAATATAGTGATAAAAAAATTTTATTTTTAAATAAATTGAATTAACTGCTTTGATGCTTCGTTAAAATTTTTTTCAAATTCGATAATTTTTTTGTACTTTATTTTGTTTAAAAAATAACTTAATGTAAAATCTTCTAAGCTATATCTGAAAAAAATCGGTCAAGCCGTTTTGAAGTTCTCATCTATTTTCTTCGATATAGCAACTCATCTGTTAATTGGTGAAAAGTAATAGGACTTTCGCTCGCTGGTTGCTGCTGCCTTCGCTAGCAGTGTCGTCTAGGTTGAAAACTCTGATGAGAAGACGTGGTGGTATCGAAACATCTGATGTTAGTTCAACCTTCCGTGCAGCCAAATTTTTCTATAAAAGTTCGATATTTACATGCTTTAGAACTGCTTGCTAAATTAAAAAAATTATTAATCGAAAGATTAAATTGATAACACACTTCAGCCGAACTAATTAAACAACTTTGGATAAAAAACCATACGGTTCGACTAAAATTCATACTCAATTGCTAAAATTCTAAAGGCACTTGTATACTGTTCAAAAAGTTGTGCAGAAATAAACATTCAGAAATACCGTAGCATTTGAAAATATCTTTGATGTTTCATGCTGGAAATGACAGAAAGTTAAACATGATAAGAAAAATGTAGTGAAGTTCCGAACCTTTATTTCCGATGATAGTCTCGAGATGGCGACTCATCTGTTAATTGTTACAAAGTAATAGGGTTTTTGCTCGTTGGTTGTTGCAGCCTTCGCCGGCAGTGTCGTCCAGGTCGTAAAGAACTCTGATGAGAGGATGTAGTGGTATCCAAATATCTGATGTAGTAAATTCAAACTTCCGTACTGCCAAATTTTTCCTTGAATGTTCAATATTTACATGCTTTAAAATTCCTTTCTAAAATAAAAAATAATTTTATTGAAAGACTTTGGATAAAACGCCATCCAGTTCGACTACAATTCATAACACAATTGTTATAACCAATTTCATTGATTAAAATAGAGTAATATCGCAAAATGGAATTATAATGTAGTGGATAGTGTGGTAAACTATTAACCGGGAGGTCGCAGGTTCGATGTTTACAAAGACTTAATCATTAAATGGGGTTGTTTAAAAATTTTTTTTTTTTTTGTAATTTTTGGGTCTTTTAATTTTTCACAATATTTCGCATATTTGTAAATCAATGTCCTTACCATCACAGCAAAGTTATATTGTTATATAACGACAGCACAAAGTGAACATAGACATGTGGTGACTTGTAAAATAACTATTTTCGTTGTTATTATTATAAATTGGTAACTTTAACAATAAAAATTGTCATTTTTGGACACAAAAATTCTTAGAAAAAACTAGTAGTTCTAACCATCAAAAATAATTGTAATTTTAAAATGAGGTGTTTCCCAAATTTATATTTTACAATTCAGATGAACACAATTTTCGGTCTTGAACTTAGGTTCTCACATTTATAAGCCGACTCCTTTACCATTTTAGCCATCATCTTGTTATATAACGCAAACACATAGTAAACATAGACATGCAATGACTTACGATCTTAAAAGATTATTTTAACCAGTAAAAATTGTTTATTCATACAAATTCCAAAAGCAACTTACATTAAATTAAGCTAACTAATTAAATTGGTTAAATTTACTTACATTTTATTTTGAGTGTGTAATTACGTGTTTTGAATATATAGTCTTTATACCAGTAGCGCAATATCTCAATGAAAATGTATACACAAGGTCAAAGACTAAAATAAAATTCAAAGCCTAAAATAATATAATATATGTGCAGAAAAGTGAATAGGAAAGCTAACTAAAATTATATCACTTTTTATATACTTAAATTTTTTTAAATGTTGAAAACAATAAAATTTTAATATTAATATGATTATTTCGAACGTATTTGCTTTGTGAATCTAAATTGATTATTAGGCTAAGGTTCGTAACGTTATATTCAGAAAGAATTGGGTATGATTAATATTCCAAGGAACAATGGAAAAATTAACATCAACTTAATTTTTCAACGTACACAGCAGAACAGAGTAGCGCCACTTTCGGAAGCCGCTACACTTCCATCGTCAGTGCTCACGTGTATTTGCTATCACCACTTGTCAGGTGGCTCTGTTGAATGTGATTTTAATTCTTATATATACAACTTTTTCGCGAAAATTGAATACGAGAATTAAATCACTCTCAAGCTGATATTAAAGTGCACTTTCCCAGCGTTGCCATCGGTTTATTTTTCTTCATTCCCATTTTTCTGATTTTTGTTCTACTCAAGACAAACTTTTTTGGTTTGATTTTATACTTAAGTATATATGAACATGTAAACATGTGAAAAGCTCAAGCCAGTAGCTAATTGTTTTATTAATATGATTATTTCGAACTGCACTTTAATATCAGCTTGAGAGTGATTTAATTCTCGTATTCAATTTTCGCGAAAAAGTTGTATATATAAGAATTAAAATCACATTCAACAGAGCCACCTGACAAGTGGTGATAGCAAATACACGTGAGCACTGACGATGGAAGTGTAGCGGCTTCCGAAAGTGGCGCTACTCTGTTCTGCTGTGTACGTTGAAAAATTAAGTTGATGTTAATTTTTCCATTGTTCCTTGGAATATTAATCATACCCAATTCTTTCTGAATATAACGTTACGAACCTTAGCCTAATAATCAATTTAGATTCAATAAAATTTTAATTTAATTGTGGGGAAAATAGCTTTATTCTTGAACTAATATATAGTTTGGTGTGTTAGTGACGCTTGTGTTTATATCACTGAACATGTGCTTGCACATACACAAGAGGCTGTTAATGTTGCCAGTTAAGGCATTTTAGGGAAATTTATTTATTCTTAAACAGAGCCTTCTTAGTTATCCATTTAGGGCCAAAATCGCAGTTTTTAGTTCACTTGCGCCGGTGGTTTTGAAAATTTTGTCGCCTGCTTTTAGTTCTGTAAATTTGAGATGACAATATTTCAAAAGGTTCACACGGTATGTATAGCCTGGAACTAAAGTGGTATAAGTAACATTTTTGGCTAAATTCACTTATGAGCATTTTCGAACATAACGACGATTATTCAATCCAGGAAAAAGTGGTTTATATGTTACTACGGCACCCAAATACGGTTATTCTTACTCTACCACTTTAAAATTTATTGCTTTTTCACTTTTTTCAACTTCTAAAGTATACTAACTCACTATTTTTATAATGTTACTTAGAACACTATAGTTCCAAGCTAGCCATATATTCTTTTATTTTTGACAGCTGCAGTAATGTTTTTTTTAATCAAAATATCATATTAAACGTAAATGTTTTCCGACACATTGCTTTGTTAATTGTATATTCTTTTAGTTTTAAATTATCACATGAAGCTGTTTGAAGCCACTTTCGAGTATTACAACTTAATGGCGAATGATCCTGAATATACAAGTGCAGAAACTCACATATCCAGTAAAAAAAGATACAAGGAAGTCAATAAGAGCTTTAATTCTGTTCCGGAAGTGGTGCAAATACATAAACATATAATGGACAGTCTTACAAAAAAAAAAAACATTTGTTCATTTGTTTATAATATTTTAAATCACGCTAAAGCAGACATAATTTTAAAATTCATGCGTTTATTTTATGAAATATTTTACTATACTTTCAACGGACACGGAAGAAGCATAGTAAATGAGAATCACCTATTTATTTTGGCTTCGGATTTTTTTTAAATTTGGCAACACTGATACCTATATTTGCTTTGTTCGAATGATTTCTTCCACTATTTTCTCATATTGTCAAAAAAGTGAACTATAAAACACTTCCTTTTTTGCAAACCGGAACATGTAGATGCCATACTAACAAAATTTATAACATTCCTACGCAGTAGTGTGATGACTTTACGCTATTGTTTTACCAAGTAACAAAGACAAGGATGCAAATATGTGATTTTTTTCATAAGTGTGTGTAATTCATTTTTTTTAATTCATGTACAAACACGCTTTGTGCTTAATACATACAACAGCCACCACATAACAAAAGTAAAGAGGAAACACAAAAACTTGTCTCCTGAGGCATATAACAGTGATGCTAAAATAGCGTTGCCTTAAAACAGTGGTCTTAACTTTTTTGTTGTTGAAAAGAACAAGTTTTTTGCAGAAATGATGTAGAATTTATAGATATAAAAATTTTTTACATTCGAAACATATTATTTAACTTGTGGTTTTGTATATGATATTGTTCGTAGGCCTCGTCATTAACGGAATTAAAATTCGGCATTATGTTTGATTAGTATTCATTTCAAGGCATTTTAAAATAAGTTTAATTTTATTTCTGTAAATCCTGTCATATGTACCCAAGTGCAACTGTCTTACTAATATATGTGATTCGGTGATACCGGTGATTCTAAACGTACATTTATTTTTGTGGTATGTGATGGAAATCGTTCAATTTGAAATCGGCGCCATTTTCAAAAACAAATTCTCCCGAAAAATTACTTTTTTACCCCTTTTAATGTTTTCAAGGCTTAGAATATTTTATTCGACAATTTTTTTTCGATACAAAACAATAAACAACGTAAATAAGTCATCTTTTAGTAGAATTTGTTTTTTAAATCGGCGCTGATTTGAATCGATCGATTTCCATCACATACAAAGTTGTGTTTTTTTTTTTGTTTAAGCCCTTCCCGACTAGAAATATTCATGCAAACACATTTGGGATCTAGCTGGGATCCCAATTCCGATGTAACGCAGAAACGTATTTGGCACCCGATTGGTTTCCTGTGGGATATATCAAAATCTTGCAAGAATTTGCTCAAATCTGGAAAATAACAAACTGTAATATTGAATTAAAATTGCTGAAGCTATCTAGGTAAGGGATAAAAGTATCTACACTCTAAAATATTTTTGTTGAAAATTAGGTCGATAATAGTCGGCAGCACTTTACAGATTATTATCGTCCTAAAATTACACACGCATTATTTTTGAACAAAATGTTTTTACTAAAAAAACGATTGGCTGCGTGCAGGTCTGAACCGCGACCTCCTGACCAATAGTATGATTTATCTACCATTCAGCCATAGCTGTATTATACTTTATGTTAAATTTTTTCCACTTGGTCTAAATATGTTTAATTTTAAAGGTTTTTTTCTTTAATAAAATAACTAAAAAATCGATGTAATTTGAGACAAGGAGAAATTTTGAACACAAATCTAGAAAATATGTGATCGTAAATTTGAAGTAATGCTTTAGAGTGTAGCAATCAACTCTGTTGAAGATAAGAAAGCTATACAGCTAAGAATCTGTGTTAGATTTTTCAAAAAATTTCCAAATAGTTTCCCACTTGGGAAGAATTTATGTTAAGTCACTAATGTAGAGATGAGCTATCCCAACAAATTTCCGATCAAATCACAAATGGAATACCCCTTTTGGGTGTGCCACATGCATTCCCAATCGAGCCCCAATATGAGTATTAGGACAATTTCTAGTCGGGTTATGACACTCCGTTTTTCTTGCATTGTTTTGCTATAGGAGTGAAAGAAAGAAACAGGAAATTATAGAAAGAGATAACTATATAATATGTAAACATAAATATAACGAACATTTATCAAATTTCTTGCTCAGTAACATTTATAACGATATTCGCTATCAGTTAACTTACAACAATAATTCTTCTGTTGTTAATGGATAGACAAAAGTCAGCTGTGCAGCCATAGCACGTACTTTATGCCAACAACAAAAGTTATTGTTCTAAAACAATATAGAAACATATAAACACTTTTATACATAAATAACAATATTTATATTATTTAGTAATTTATTTTAACTTAAACATATTTCTCAAAATTAACCCGAATGAAAAAATTGTCTTTACAATGTTTGGGCTTTTCGCTTTTTTTTAGCAGAGATGCTACATGATATCGAATAAAATTACACAATCGCACTATCGTTACTGCAAGCGACTCAATATGTCGACAAATGTTATGATTATCGGATCGTTAAAAGTTACAGAATTCCGCTACACTCCAATTTCACAGCTGTTTTGTAAAGAAAATTAAACTTAAAGAAAAAAAAAATAAGCCAGTGCTCATATTTATAGATACATAGCCAAAAGCTTGGGATATTTTTTCGTAATTAGGATGAAAATTTTGTAGATATTGTTAGACGTTATTATTTATTTACCCATTTTCTAACAAAATTGATTTACATACAGACAGTCCTAGTCATATATATTTCAACATTGAAAAATTTAATTAAAAGGAAAGTTTCCGGCTTCATGAATAAGTTTGCAACAGTACTGCAAACCTTTATCTGTATAGACTATTTTGGGAAAAAAAAATTTTTTTTTAAATAAATTTACTGGTTCCCGATTAAAGCCACGAAATAGTTTTATACAAAATTTTTTAAATATAGGTCACTTCATGATAATTAATAAAACGTTGACAACGAAGAAATAAAATCGTTATCAAAAATTTTAATTAAAACAAAATAATATTTTTTATAAATATATATTTGAAGTATGTATTTCAAAAATCTTCTATTGACAAGAGGAACTACATAAATATAAAAAAATTTTTAATGAAATATATTTTCAATTGACTTATTAATATAGTCGAACCGTATGGTTTATATCTAAAGTTACTTAATTCTTTCAGCTTATGGTCGTTTTCAGGCTCCGCCTGAAATTTTGCATTTATTTATTTCTAAACGGAATAATAATTTGTAGAAAAATTTGATTTTATTCACGCAAATTTACTTATTTTTGTAAATTACAACGTACAAAATATCAAAAATTTATTGAGCAAGCAATTGTCTGAACATGTTTGTTTTAGTTGACGGAAAAAAGTATCATAACAACATAGTATATATACAACAATTGTATTGATTTGTCTTTTCAGATGCGTACTATCAAGCGGACAGTTGCCTGAAAATTTTTCAAAATTGAATTCCATCTTGCTTCTTTACACAGACTTCTTAAACATGTAATAATAATTGAAGGTTCAAAGAAAGAATCGGTTGTACGGACATCGAAAAATCTGATGTCAGTTCAACCTTCCGTACAACCAAATTTTTCTTTGAATGTTCAATTATTACATGCTTTAGAATTTCTTTCTAAAATAAAATTAAAAATAATTTAATCGAGAGGTTAAATTGAAAACGAATTTAAGCCAAACTTATTAACTTACTCTGAATGGAATATACATTATATATACCCAAAGAAATTATAATTACTTTGGCTTGAGTTCGGTTTTAATATAATTTTTCAATTAAATTATATTTTTATTTAAGAATAAATGTGAAACATGTAGACAAAGAAAATTTTTTACTGGCGGAGGGTTGAACTGACATTTCGATAGCTCCCGCTAATCTCATCAGAGTTCTTTACCGCTTAGACCACTCGACCAAAGTCGGGAGTTTGCAGTCAAGACCTAAATATCATCTACTTTTAATCAATTCATACTGTCACTCTTAGAGCTGTATTTCATTTGATAGTTATTGATATTCAGTTTTTTCTTTGTCTTGTGTTAAGCTTCTTTTTTATTATTTCTCTATTCTAGTATGAATTATCATTGATAATTACAAGTACTAGTGTGTGTGTGAATGTTTGATTGTTCAGTTCTATTTGAACATGTACATCCTTTTGCTAGGTGCCTTTAGAGTTTAACAATTAAGTTATGAGTTTAGTCGAACTGTATGGGTTTATATCCATAGCAATTTTAATTATTTTGGCTTAAGTTCCGTTTTAATTTAATTTTTTTATTAAGTTATATTTTATATAGAGATAAATTTGAAGCATGTACAAAAAGAAAAAAATGACGATAATAGCTAGAGCTATCGTAAAATATCAGTTCAGTCCTCCGCGCACTAAATTTTTCTTTATCAACACGCATCAAATTTATCTCTAAATAAATATGTAATTTAATTGAAAAATTAAATTAAAATCGAACTCAAGCTCAAAAGCTCTTACGACATCCAGGAGTAGTAAGAACCTTACCACGAAGGTGATGCCCACACAACATTTATTCTCACCTTAGTACTCTGGTATACGAAAATTGCACCCTATTGCGTAGCAAATCGGTACTTGCGGTTCTGTTATTTGTTAGCAATATACTATAATATATAATAGTAAATTTGGACAAATTTTTGTACGAATTTAAAAATTTTTTATAAGAAATAAATAAATTTTTTTTAATACACAAATTTGTAAATTCGAAAATTTTTTATCTGAATTTACAAATTGATTTATAGGTTCTAATTCATAATAATGCAGTTTAATAGTTTCTGTGTAAAATAGATGATAGCCTAAGAACTGAAAATCATATAGATTAATACAGAGCAAAAACTTTGCTTACTGGTAGCCAAAGAAGTATATGAGGATTTAAGACGTAACTATTTACAAATTTGACTCGATAACTACTTATTTTTGTTTGAGAAGTCCAAAAAATAAGGGGTACCCCTTAGAAATGTATTTAAATTTTCACAGCGGTTAACTAGTTACTATTTGGCTTACTTGAAGCTAAAAGAAACGTACACATTACTTAATTATTATTTTATTTATTATTTTATTTAAAATACAAACTAATTTTATTAGAAACTAGGTACTAGATCTAATTTGAATCATAGTAATAAGATAACTAAGTACAACTCCTTACTTTGTAACCCGTTAATAAATTACTGCCGATTACAGAAATGACAAAATTTGTTGCTGGGTATTATCGGACTTCTGACTCTCACATAAGGCGAAAACATATGGACAAGGTCATATAGGAAGTTGATAAGGTCCTCCGTAATAATCTCAGCATTACGTTTGCACAACTTTCATCTAGCATTTTGTGTATCCTAATTTTGCCTATATTAGGTTAACTTTAGGCCCATTTTTCTTGGAGCATTTAATTTGTAGCGACGATTCCATTAATTTACAATATGTGGTTAAAAATTTCGGAAATCACCCGAGTGTGTGCCTACTTTTGTTAAATTTTCAATACAACTGAAAATATGTATGTATCAAATTGTTGGGGCTTAAACTAAATTGAAAACAATTGTGCGAACAACTTCTTCTACAGACCTTGTAGTATATTCGTGGCTAATTAAAGAGGTCATAGCATACCAACAGGGGGTCTTGTTCCAATTCAAAGAAATGAAAGAGTATTAAATACACACTCTTGTACCATTTTCTCGCATATAAGTATTTAAATTTCTTTTCTTCTATTTCCTGAAATTAATCATGTAATAAATTTTCCTTAACAAGGTCTCATTAATTTTTTGTGTTGCACTGTGAACATGCATACATTTGCACAACTAGAGATAAATGAACTTGATTGTATATTTTACAACAATATAACATGAGTTTATGAAAATCAAGCTACAAAAAAGAAAAAGAATGTAAACTCAAAAATGTAGAATATATGTATGCTGTTCAATGTAATCGGTATTCATAAGTATAAGTATGTCCTTTACTTTGCTCATTCACACTCGTATATACTGCTACACATTATACTTTGTAAATGTGTGTTTTTATGTGAAGGACTTCTTGCCTCCACGTATAACTTTATGCGAATGTAATTGCAACAACACGCGATGTTAAATTGAATATAGAGTGCCATTCTTAACCATCACATGGACACAATTTCTAAGCAAAGATAACACCTACAACCAATTTAAAACAAACAAATAAACAAGTCACACATACATACTTATAAATACATGAAGTTCTTCAGCATATTTTTCAAACTTTAAATTTTCAACTAGCAAACCCTTTTATAGCATGTATTGTTTTTTTCTTTTCCGTCAAATTTCTCTCGCTGCAAATCTTGCATATATACTGCAAATAACTCCATTTATTTTCATCTTCCAACGCACCAACACATATTTCATGTGGCCAACATTGTTAAGAGTTGTTACTGGTTACTGGTTGTCTCTTCATGTTTTTGTCATCATTATCACCATCTTTTTTTAGGGAAAAATAATTTTAGTGTTTGTTTGTTTGTTTGTTTTCCTTCCTTCCTTTCTAGCAAGCACTCTTTTTATTTCGCTATTGATACTGATGTTGATCCCACAGTGAGCTCGTACACAAGATTAATCAATGTTGTACCATACGACCTGCAGTTGAACACTCCAGCCTTTGTTGGTGGCTTTTGGATTCGGTCAAGCATCTCATTTCATGTTTTACATCCGTTACATATTCATAGTTTGTTTTTGTCATGTTTTTTTCCATTTTTATTTCGTTTCAGTGTCTTCTTGCTATTGTTTGTGTCCTTTTTTTAACATGTTGTATACAGTTACTTCTTGTTTGTCGTTATTTAATTTCCATAAGCATTTGGTGTGATATTTTGTAGTGCGGTGTTGATGATGATGTTGATGGCATTTTTACAATATTAAAAAATTTTATACTTGGAGTGGAGTTAAACTATTGTTTGCATATTTTTGTTATCTTAAAGGGTGGTCAGTTGTGTTTGAGCAATTTCATTAGAATTTATTGTATTTACCATATTACCTTTTTGCAGAAATTTTTAATAAACTTATTTTCATCATTATTTTAATTAAAAAAATGTTTGCCGTGATTTTGTAAAGTAAAAATTTTCTTAACATAACATATTTTTAACACAAAATAGATTTATCAAATCCGGTTTTGTGGGATATTTTGGACCTACAAAATTTTAAATTTTGACCTGTATCTGGCGTTCAAATTGAAGTTTTGGCTTTGCTATTCTTAAAAGTTGTAGTAGAATTTTATCACAAATATATATGTAAGTCGTTTCAGCCCCAATATTGCTTTCTAAGTGGAGTTCTCTTGCCCCTTCCTTAAGAATAGTACAAAATGACCCATACAGTAAAGATTACAAGATTTCCTATGCCGGATCACTATAACAATGGCCAAAATTGTTTACTGCTTAAAATTGATCGGACATGAACGTCATTGATTTCCGACTATATATAAAATAAAAATCAATGTTCAACTGATGTGTACTATATTATATATGGGTTATTCCATGCCAAACTGACCAACAGTTGGTTCCGACCATTTCGATTAGGATGAAATGTGGTAGAAGTTTTCTTTCCTTCCTATTACGAACTTATGTCAACGGACAAAAATTAAAAATGTTTTCTTAAAAATTTATGTCATATTCAAAATTCCATAATTTCGCCGAATTTGTAGAGTTTATTTTTTCAATATCTCGCAAAATGTTTAATGTAAAAAGAAAATTCTGATTTCACTTTAGAGAAAATACTTGGGACTACGAGCAAAATATAGAAATTTTTTTTTTAATTTTCTTTTCTCGGACTACTCAACTTTAATTCGAAAGTTGGTATAAGGTGGCCTTTAATTTAGCATAGCATCTAACGTACATGTCGTCTACTTATTTTGGTGCAAGGGGAATTAACCAGCATGCTACAAAGTGCTGAAGAGGATTACCAATGTACATTAATTAAGGTGGTTCGCAAACAAAAGTTGTGCCAGTCACCCCCAAGGATTAAAGATTATTAGAAAACAATTAAAAAAATATTTTATTTTTTAATTTTTGCTACTCCTCTGGATTCCACTCATTTAGTTTTTTGTACACTGCCATTTGTAGTCCGATCATAAATATTTCATATCATTATTTATGGGTTGCCTATGGCTTCAATTTTGCTTTAAATGGCTTTTAGTCTGACACCAAATCCTTTGCGCGACTTTTGCCATCTCGGATCCTACCCCCATTATGTCCAAATTTTTGCACGTGACAAGAAAGCCCCTCTAAGCTTAGTATGTCTACATTTTAATATACTTGCTTTTATGCCACGCCCACAAAGTAAGCCTAATTTTTCTTTACACATACATATTAAATTAAAAGAGGTCGATCAATATATAAAAAAATGCATCAATGGAGCCCTAGAATTAAACTTATATCAATCAGGTTTCTAAATATGTAAAAACAGTTTTTGCCACGCCCCAAAATACAGTTTTTTATATATAGAGCCGCCATATAAAGTCCGATCTTATCGTATCGCATTTCCTTTTTATGACTCGATTGCGGCTTAATATGCACTTCCGGTGACATTTTAAGCCAACTTTAAACTCTGGGCGCCAATTATCCCATATGGAATCCTTCCCGCCTAATGTTCAATTTTTTTTAACGAGGAAAGTAAGCCCTTCTAAAACTCTGTACGTCTGAGTGGCTCAACTTTTTTTCGAACCACCTTAATGTACATACTATTGTTGTCAGTCGAATAAGAATTATTCGAATATTCCAACCATTTTTTTTATTCGAACGAAACAAATTTTTCAATATAGAAAAAGAAATTATTCCAACAGCTTGCGTCGCATATTCGAATAACTTTTTTCAAACTACTTTTTATAAAACTGTGATAAAACTGTGTGAACATTTACGAATGTAAAATAACATTTTAAATGAATTGAACTTGAGCAAACCTAAGAATGCTATCGCCCTTGGCATGCTTAACTATAAAGCGAGCATAGGAAATTGAGAGAATGGCCAACATTGCTGTAGACCAAAATCCATTACAAAGAAGTTATGTTTCCGAGGATAAAAAGTAAAGTTTAGTATAAAGAGGCTCATTTCGCCCTAATTCTGACAGATTGATAAAAAAAAGCGAATTTTCTGTAGTAGCTATAAGTGCTTACTTATATCGCCTACGACCAAAGTGCATGCGTCCCACACCTCTGATAACATTAAAAATACCACATGTGATAAAATCACAGACTCGAGGATCTAATTTAAATACAAATAAATACAAAAAAGTTAGGATATATTCTCTAAGCGAGTCTTAAACGTTTTCTTTTTCATTACTGAACTTTGGATTAAGAAGGAAATAAGACCTTTCGAAAACTCACTGCTCAGTTGGATGTGTTAAGTAAGCAAATCGCACCGTTTTTTAAATATTTGTGTAAGTGGTTGTTGCCGTATTAAGGAACGGTGTTAAATATTTTGTTTTAAATTACGGCATGATCTTAGTTTGGAAGCATTTTGAAGAAGACAATCGGAAAAACAAAACCAAACCAAGCGTAACGCTCTTAGGGGGGTGAGGCGGTTAAGGATTTGTTACGGATTAAATAATTTATATTGCAAATTTTACAAAAAGCGTTACGTAGGGGTGAGTGGCTATAAAAACTCCAAAAAACGCGATAGGTAATATGTGAATAGCCCCTAAAGTACACATTATACAAATTTAAAGTTTCAGTTAAGATCCAAACAAAAATAATGTGGTCCCAATGATACATTATGTAAAGATACAAAGAGAAAAATGTTAAAATATTTTTTATAATTAAATCATTAATTTTAAAATATCAAACTTTCATTTAAATAATTTGATTGATATAATTAAATATTTAATTATTAGTATCAACACATGTTTTTTTATGACACACATTTGCTATCATTTGTGTGTATAGCCACGAAGAGTATACATACTTACAAAAAAATTAGGTAATGATTGTCAAAAAATGCACATTTTTGACGTACGGTATACATAAAACTAAGAGAGCAAAACATAATCGGCTGCCGCCACATGTACACTTATTGTACCATGATGTGTACCATTTATAAATAAAAGCAAAATATGTACTCAGTGAGAGTGAGAGCTTAAAAATAAGTTTTAACTTTTTGCCGCCTGTTTGCAAACAATGTTTTGGCTTAGTGGTAGGTGCGTTGGATTTCAAAACAGAAGCAGCTTAGTTCAACCTTCAGATGAAATTAAAATAACAAACAGTAAGTAAAAATATAAAATTAGTAATTACGAAAACGAAGTTAATAACTAAAAGCATTCAACTCAACATAACGTCCTTAGCCCATTTGGAATACCTCCATCCATCATTACCTTCAATCCAAATCGCATATTTTTCCCGTACCTTTTAAATATTATGATTAAAAATTTTATTGAAAAGTTGAAAATATTTTAATTGAACTTTTAATTATTATTATTAAATATTTAATAAAACTTATTTCAATTAAATTTGGTACAAAAATTTACTTAATATTCGTTTACAGGTGAAAATTTATTTAATTTTTTACTTGGCACAACGAATTTTGTGATTAAAAATAATTTTTATTTTTTTCTGTCTACATGTTATTGGAATTCAATCGAAGGAGTAATATATCGTCGCCTTTCTTCTTAAACCACGTAAGCGCCAACAACTCGTTTTTCAGAAAACGAAAAAAACTTAATAACTTTTTAAATATGTGTTATATAACAAAAATTTTTTTTACAAAAAAAACGAACTTCAGCTCAGCCATGTTTACATATCGAGATAAAGCTTTCGCATACAGAAAAAAAGCTGCATTTTATTAAAATAATGGGGGTTCGAGGAACATTTGTGCTGCTTAGGATATATAGTTTTTGAGTTACTCGACGTTTTGACCAAAGTTACTGACTTTGAGAGCCTGACGCCGCACCAAGAATGCTCCGATTGGCCTGAAACTTTCCAGATTTTTTTTATTTCAAAAACAAAGAATTTGGTGGGTGAGACTTAAACATTTCCAGCTTTATATATAAAAAGAATTCTATTTTGCCTACAAATGTCATTTTGTATGGCGCTTACGAGGTTTTCGAAATTGCTTAAATTTTTTTTTTCATACAAAGTTGTCAAGATAAGAATGCAATCGGGTGGCAGATGTTATTTTCTACCATAAAAACCAAAAAAGTCAATTTTGAAAAAATGGCGCTTACGTGGCTTAAGAAGAAACGCGACGATATAGGAAAAATTTTGGCGGAAGATGAAATGTTTGTTAATTCCTTTAAATTGGTGAAACAAGTGATAATATATTCGGCTGTTGGAACAAGAAAAATATCATGAAATTTTATACGAACGATTATAAAACCAGAATAATTGACAACGCCAATACATAAATAGATTTTGTCCTCACTTTTACAATCAATCGATAGTTCCTTTATATATAATTTTTTTGTGTTGTACAGTGTTATATGCTCGCTTTCAGTTAACCTAATCTGTCCTTACCTACTTTAGTATTAAACAACATGTCTGGGCGCTTTACTACCCACACATTTAAATATAATCTAAATGGTAAATTCAAAGAAACCGGATATTAACTTTGAAGTTTATTACAACTTTTTGGTTTGCATTTTGTTTGGAGAATAAAAAATAGCAAGACTGCATATGTGCAAACCCTCACACAAATTATTAAATTATATTGTGAACTCATAACACATATTTATGAGTGCCAAGTTTTGCAACAATGCAAAAGCCAAAGTAAAACATCCTTTTGATGCATTTGCTACTCATATTGTATGCTGATTTGAGTTGAAATTAAAATATTCATATACTTACACTAGAAATACGAATGCCTCAAGTATAACCCAATATGAATAAAATGTAATGAACATTGTAAAAATACAACATAAAAGGCAAACAAATGTTCGTAGAAATAAAATATTATTTTGGTAATAAGGATAAATGTAATGAAACGTATGAATAAATAGTAAATGAATATTATGCAGTAGAAAAAAAGCAATAAATATGCTTTTAAGTGCTATTCGGAACTGAAGCAAATATGTTTTCATTAAGCACAGAGTAAGTTCGTACACAGGTGTAATATGTTTGCAAATGGTTGGTAAATATTTCCAATTATATGCTTAAAAGTAAATTTTTAAATTAATTAATTACTTATTTTTCTTTTAAATTCATTTCTACATTTAAACTTTAAAAGGTTTTTGCGTAGTTGAGTTAAGTAGAAAATTTTGATTTAATAATTAAGTTTTATATACGCACAAAAATGCTTATTTTGAATTCCTTTTGAAACAAAATTTTTAATTACGTGCTTGTATTTAATAAATTAGCAATTTTAATTAACAAACAAAGAGTGTTTGTAAGTCGATTCAAATTTCTTAGAAAAAGTTGTATAATAATTCTGAACGAATTATATATGACCAGGGCTCGGACTTTCATGCAAATGCATGTATTTTGTGGTGATAGATAAAGACGTATTGACTGAATTATCTATGCGAATCATCAAATTTTAAGTTGCTTGGCATCGATTTGTAGTTGCATATGCTTGCATATTTTGGTGGTAAGTGCATATTTGTGCATATTTTAGCAATAAATGAATATTTTTGGAGCTATAAACATTTTTTAAATGCATATTTTTCAACTTTTTAAAAGAATATTAATAGGCCGATTATGCATGGCGACCGAGCCTCAGTTTGGCTGTCAGTTTATGGAAATGACACTACTGATGCCAACTGGAAACTGAGAGCTGTCAATTTCAATTGCTATTTAGTGCCATTCTGGCAACCATTAATTTTCAGTTGCCGACTGGCAACTCAAATATAGTTCGGTTGCATTAAATAATAGACCCAATTATGGTTGTTTTATGTTTTTTTTCTCTAATAATAATAATAAATACAAAAAAATAATAAATTCAAAAAAATATTTTCAGTTTATGATATTAGTTTTGGTACTTTTTTAGTAGGTAAATGCATATTTCTGCGCATATTTTTCATTTTTAGGTGCATTTGTTAAGCGCTTAAAATCAATTTTTTAGTTGCATGAAAGTCCGAGGCCTGTATATATGACTAATATTCCAACGAACAGGAGAACTTTAATTTGGTTTTAAATTTTACTTGAATATACATTTTTATATATAATATTCGTTTCGGTGTTGCAGCATTATTGATGTATAGGTAAACCCCAAGTCAAAAGTAGGCTCTGGCTTTGAAATTGCTGTTATAAAAATAAACGTAAAGAGGGCAAAGCACACCACTGATGCTTATCCATATCGATATACCGATTATAATCTTAAATTTTTCGCTCATTCGCTCATGGGACTTCACCATGAAGTCCCATGTTCTATTTGTAGCCAGAAGACACTGGTAACAATGAAGCGCATTACTTGTGCCTGAAGCTTATCTGGGTATTAGAGTAGAAAACCGCTGAATCGTTGTTCGGTTAATCGAACAAATTATCAAATAGTAAGAAATTACAAATATCTAATAGCTCGATTATTTTATATCAATTCAAAAAAATAAACTTCGTAGCTATCAATGGACATACAACCAAGTGGCATTGCCGCAGCAGTTGATTTTTTTTTCGCTCTGCTTTTTTCATGCCAGAGACTATCAAATTCCATACATAAAAATCGCAGCTTATATTTCTAAAAACTTTCTACAAATTTTGTATAGAGTTTGACAGCGTCAGATAAAAAAAATTGCCTGATACAAAAAATTGCCTGCAACCATGTTATGGTTAAGACGTCTTAGTAGCTATCTAGAAAACATAACATTTTTGAAATACAAACGTCGGATTGCTTCTGTTATTGCGTTAATTTTTTTAGATTTCGCAGCATATGCATTTTTTATTTAATTTATAAATAAATAAATTCTTTAATCCTCAGTAATTAAATATAAAAATATAATGATATTAATTAATGCAACTTCACATACCTATGTAAATGTTTATGATTTTCTCTGCAACATTTAATTAAATGCACTTAAATTTAAATTATATACTTAAAAGCAGAAGTACTTTAATAACCAATAGCTGTTTAAATTCTAATGGGGTTTTTAATAATTAAAGCTGAAAATAATTTTATTTGAGTTTCCACAGTATTTAGCAAAATTTTTGCAATAAACCAAAATGAAATATAATAATAAATTTTGGCATGCATCAAACAAAAAATTGTAAAAATAACCACACGTAATAAAATGTGAAGTAGACAAAAATTTTGCAAACTAAATAATAATACAATTAAATAAAATTGTAAAAATTTCTATTGCAATGGAGAATTAAAACTTACCCTAATGAAAAACTTGTACAAAGCAACAATATTTTTTAATACAAGCTTGTTAGGAGAAATCTTTAAAGATTAGTCGAGAATATTGCGAATAAAGCAGCTAACTTGTGTCCAGCTTGTGTAATTTGCTACTAGCATGGTGTTAATAATGAGATTTTGAACCCATCAATGCATCGACATAAAGAGAGAATACTTGTGTTGTAGGGTATTTCATATAAAAAAAATTATTAGTATGAATTAAGTTGCAGTAATTGAATTTAATATATATATATTTTTATAGAACCACAAACATTTGAAGTGGTTTAAATACTCAAGTATGTTGGCTGCTTTAATAAATATTTCACTGAACCAATATGTTTCAAAGTCAATTAAGAGTATAACGCTAATGATGTGAGGACAGAATTTGAACTCGTTGTCAGCGTTGCCAGTTTAGCCTTTCCGATGTTAGATATAGCCTTCTATTTTCTCTTCTAGCCTCGAAATTAGCATTTTGTATGGTAAAAACTTGGAGTTGCTGTCAGTGTTGCCAGTTTAGCCTTTTCGAGGCTAGATTTAGCCTTCTGTTTTCTCTTCTAGCCTTGAAAATCGCGTTCTAATTTCGTGGCTTTTTTCTAGTCTTTTTTTATTTTTATTTTAGCCTCAAAAATGCTAAATCTCTTTTTTAATATTCTATAAGTTTATTTGCAAATTAATTTCCCAGCAAAAACTTTTGGCATTTTTGTAATTAATGGGTTACAAAGTAATGAGTGGTACTTATTTATCTTATCATTATGCTTCATATTAAAACTACTACTTAGTTTTTAATAAAATTAGTACATATTTTTCTCATTATCTAAAAATAGCTAACTTTTTTGTGATAATGCTTTCTGTGTAGTACGCTGTAATTCATTTCATAATTAAATTATGAACGCATTTAAAATTTTTAAAATGATGGTCAGCCGTAGCTGGTTTTGTATTTTAGCGGGAGTAGTATCCAGCTCCATCCTGAGATAAACCTTCAACCATTGATCCAGACTGTCGCGATTTCTTTTGTCTACTTTGGCGAAGATAAAAACGTGCAATATGTCGGCGAAACCTTAGCTGATCCAAGGGGTTCTCATTGCTTAGTACATGCAACCGCCAAGTGTTAGCAAAGACAGATGCATCATATATGTAAATAGTACCCACCACCACTTTTTACCATTAACAGAAATCCCATATAACGAGATTGACTAATCAACCTCATCAAGTGGGAATAAGTGGGATATCTCCACATCAGTCTTCTCACGCTTGCTCGAACAACATCGCGCAACCGTTCCTGGTGGTGCAGTTATATCGTAGTTGGTTCTCGTTGTAAATATACTGTTATCTTTTTCATATCCTTCGCGTTAGTCAAAGGACATTTTCTTGTTCTGTTTTTCCTGACAGTTCCAGTAGCATGGCACCCCAAACTTCTAAGATGAACTAGAAGATCGTAGCTAGTAAAAAAGTACAATTCAGCTTATCCAAAAAAAATTTTAACAACACGTGAGCCTAATGGATCAGAAGATTGCATCTGCGATTTTTCGGAGTACAAATCAAACGATTGGCAATAGCCTGTAGCACCAGCCGCAACCCAGTTTTTGTAGCCGATTCAAACTGGCTTTGCTCGAATTAATAACTTAGCGGGATGGTGGCCATAATATTTTACTATTGACTCGTCTATAGAAATATTCTCATGAAATACTCCCCAATGCAAAAAATTTTTTATAAGTAAATCTGCCAATGCTCTAACTTTGAACATTCTGTGATTAGTCGTCGCTGCAATATTATTGCTTACGAGATGAAGGATTTCCTTTATTTCACGAAATCTATGCATGGAGAGAGCCCTGGCTACGAATTCCACTCCAATGTCTTCATCCAAGGACCGATACATCGGCTCACGTGGTAATTTATTATAACCGTATAATATTAAAACTCCTAAGAACTTTTTGAAATCGGAGATACATATCTAACTGAAACTCGTGTCTGTTGTTCTGCATTGCATAAATAAGATAATTGGAGATTATCAGGTCAAAGGCATTTTGCCCAAAAAATTTTTTTTCAAATATTTCCACTGGATTGAGATCCCTCATTTCTTCCCGGACACGATTTAACCTTCCAAAAACTTCAGGGTTCTGCTGAGAAGTTAAGCTTTGCGATGGAAAATATTTGCGCCAGATAGGATTTCTTTGCTTTGCAAAGTCTTGCCAACGGTTCATCATCACTCTCGTCACTGATTTCGTTATCAATGATTTCACGATTTATGAAAACTTTATTAATACCAGCTATGTCATTTGGTAGGGTTGATATCATCATATCTTCCTCAACACCTTCTTCATCATCAGTCAGTGAGTTTGGATCAGGTGGAATGATTTCCATTACAAACTGTTCGTCATCACTATCTTCTTGAAGCCCTTTGAATCACTTTCGGCCCGTAAAATGTTTTTCACTCATAGTTAAAATCTAAAAAAACGTAATTTTTACTTATGCATATTGTCATTGTACTTAACGAGTACATTCAGTTTTATACTTCTCTCCTTTTATTATTTTTTTATAATAGTATTATATTTTTGTCTGTGAGTTATGATGATACGGTTTTTATAATAATAATGTAAAATAACAAACAAAATAATTCAACACTGTTGGAAATATTAGCAAAATAGTTGACTTACCTCCACACTGCTTTCGCAAGACAAATCACTCACACGTTCAATTAATCTTTTTATTTCTGTTATTACCAACTTAAAAACCAATTATTCTTTATCCAAAAAATTTTTTTTTCAAATACTTATTTTATGGAAATGGGACCTATCACAAAATTCGTAAAATTAAACATTAAAATTCGTAAATATTTAATAAGAAAAAATCAAATTTTTTTCCAATCAAAATTTTGTATTGAAATATTTAAAAACCAAAGAAAAAAATAATAAAATTTGAAAACAAATTCTGTTTGAAATGTGTTTTAAAATAAAAACCTATGATAATTTTTAAAATTTTTTGTGAACTTTTCTATTCTTTAGAGCTTAAACTATCATATCTTTAATTAATTTAATATATATGATTTATGATTTATTATTATCTATTTTTGGAAAACAAAAAATTTCCTCGAATTTTTTACAGAACAAGGCCGAATATTTCTTAAGCAATTAAAACACGTAAAACACTTAAAACGCTTAAGACACTACCCTGTATAATTGGGTGGATCGTCGGATTTTTTTCGATTTAAAATTTCGAATACCACTAAAATTATCTATTTTATTCTCAGGTATATGGGTATCTGATGAAAAGATTTTGAAAATTAGATCAAATCGATAAACTTGTGAAACGTCAACATTAACATTTTTTAATAGTTGTTGTAACTCATTACACAAAATATATTAATTTTTTTTTTCATAAAAGGTTAGATTTCAGACAAATTTAAGATAAAGTTATAACGCCAGTTTTCGAACTCCTAGATCTATGTTGTCATTTACATAATTATGAACTTGCCAATGTGTTATTTGTTTTTAAATTTCTGCATTTAAACTACTTTCTTTTATATTAAGTTGGACACATAAGCCAATCAGTTAACAGAGTGTGAAGAGATGTTCTTCTTATTGCTTAACAGTGGGATACCTTGAATTCAACTTAATTCGTTTTTTTATTTTGGCTAAATAAAAGTAATCGTTTCGCTCAAGAATTCATTCCGCCTCTATAATTTATCAGGTCAAGCAGAAGATAATTTGCCATTATTATAATAACAATTTTCACATAGAAATTCTAATCAGTGCTTTTAAATAATGCCAAAATAATTGACAAGAAGGTCGAAGGGAACCAGTGCAACAGCTATAAAAAAATACAATATAATATTTAACGTTATTTAGATAAGCAATTACTGGGTAAAAGTAGACATTGTTGGGTGGTATATACCTGAATACTCAACAGAACAGTGGTTTTGTTGTTTAAATAAAAATAGGTGATCCTTACGTATTTTCATCTGCTGATTGCAATGGCGTCATTAGTTTTTCCCAGCAGCTCTAGTCTTAAAGATATATTTCACAAATGCTTAATGAATGATGATGATGACCCAGACAAAAGTTTTGTTTGATATGTTATATATGACCCAGATAAAAGTTTTGTTTGATATATTACAAAAAATCCAGTAAATATTTTTTGTTTGATTAAGTAAACTATTTGATTTAATATTTGTTAGTATTTTTAGACTAATTGTTTTATAAATTCAGACAAAAATATTGTTTGATATTTTTCAGAAAATCCAGTAAATCTTTTTGTTTGATTTAATAAGTTGTGTTGTTTACAATTTGTAAATATTTTTAGACAAAATGTTTTATAGATTTAAGAAAATTTGTTTAATGAAATTGTTAAAATATTTTTGTCTATATTTACAAATTTTTTTGTAGAGGCGTTCCTACACAAAATATTTACTATTCCATTGAATTGCTTTACAGAAAATGAAATGTCTAGAAATGTCTAGAAATGTCCATTTTGAGTTATTTTAGCTATGAACCTATAAATTTTATATTCGAAAATAACTTTTTCAATTGTTACACGTAACAAAAGCTATATACACTAACAATTATTTGTGGGCAAAAAAAGTTTGCATCCATCATGTAGTTCATAAGATATAAGAAAAACAAAATTAGTTTTAAGTTTATTTTTTTTATTAAGTCGGAAGTTATTATTATTTTGCTTAAGTTCACAATAATTGAATTAATGTAAATTAAAATTATTTTTAAGAGTGGAATATTAGAATATCTAATCAGACTAGCAGAACGGATTATTACTACTAATTTCGACAGCCGCTACGGTGTCAGCATCAGCGCCCTTTGTTCGCTTTTACCACGTTTGATCGTGGATACTAGTATTAATGAAACATCAGCTATTTAACAAAATTTTATGAGGAAATAGAAAAGAGTCCTATTCCTTTTATTAATATGGTGAGCCGAACAAATTTCACCTTCTGATTCTTTATTCCAATTTTTAATTCTTATTTTTATTGGTTTTTTATTATTTTTTGGAATAATTTTTTTGCAAGTATTGATATTATTTTAAAAAATTAATTAGCTCTCTTAATCACAAACACGAACATAAACTTCTTTATAAAAATTTGTGTGGAAAAGACGCATTTTTTTGAGTTCATAAAAATATTGTTCGAAAAAGTTTTATTTCGTTTTTCTGAATCAGGCACTAAACGTAGAAATATTTTTATAAATATTGTCACCAATTTATCCGGTGTACTTATAAATACGCCACTCAACATCATGATGTCAATATGATTGGCTACACGCTGATATCTTATGATATTTTTCATATATCTCAGAAACTAGCTAATGGATTTTAAATTTTTTTAGCCACTGCCAATTGCAAAAGTTCTGTGCCAATGTAAAAATTATTGAGACAAAACTCAAAAATAACTGAAAAAATTATATTTCTAACTTCCTTGCAATGAAACTCAGTTATTCTGACTCAAACTGTAAACAAAATTACACTTAAAAGAAAGGAAATCTTGTTCCTGAAACGAATACGCAAAAATATTTTATGATTTGATATCCAATTTTTAAGATTTTACATAAAACTTCCAATATATGATATTATGTTACAATTTTTCCAAAAAATTTCCAGCGATATAACTCAAAATCTGTACGTGCCTGACCTTTTCTAATTGCAGATGCTTCTTAAGGAACCTTAAGACATTTCACACCACGAAGAGCCACGTCACTTTAATTATTTTTCCCTCAATTTGTCGAGTAGTGTATCAGCCACATATAATTTCTCAAAATTTTTATAATTTTGCTTACGACTTGCTATTTTGGAATATTAAATCCTTAATTCCTTCTATTTATATACACCAACTAAGGATCCTATAAAAGTAGTAGCTATACTCGCCGTCAACTTTGACCACTACTTGTAAAAATTATTTAAAATTCTTTAGTTGCATGTAGTAAAGCCATTCTGCTTTAGTTGTGAACACAAGTAGATCAAATTGTCTATTATCGGTTGACTGATTTCGTGTTAAATTAATTAAGATGGGTGCGTGCGCTTTAGCAATTTAAACACGACATAAACATTAATTTTTTCACTGCTACTATTGTCTTGTCCCCAATCAAAATGCGTTGATTATATTGTTTTTAACCTCTAACGAATATTTGATTATAATTGGCATAGGTTTCGCTCTATAGAATGAACGTTTATGGTTTTAAGGTTGTCAATTTAAATTTATTGCTGATTACATTCAGTTATGTTTAAATTTAATTTAAAAAAATATATATAAACTTAGGGTGGTCTTAAAGCAATTTGACTAATAAAGGAAAACGCAAACAGTTTTGCAATAAATACTTATTACACAGACTTACAATTTAGGACTTATTTTTACGTTTTTAACAAAACTAAAACTTTTCTAATCAGTTTGATGTGTTAAAAAAATAATGTAACCCTAGTTTCTTCCATCACTTGCAGAGTTTTATTTTGTGGGCATATGTACTATTTCCACTAGGTAAACCATTATATTTCACCTTAACTCGAGAATAGTATGTCCGATTTCGATCAGAAAAGCACCAACAGATGCGTAATAAAATTATCTTCAAACAGTTTAAATATAATTAGGTGAACAAAGCAGTGGTTTCTTAATTATTCACAAAAAATTAGCATCGAAAAATAATGGTTTCTTATGATATATGAAAATCGCAATTTTTGTCTATTGAGTTCGTTCACTTACTTGTGAAGTAAATCAGCATTTGTTCATGGACTTTCATGACCTATGGCTTATTTTATTTGCAGCACATCTCTCCTTAAGAATATGACTTAAAAATATAAGTTGTTGCAGTTATAAATTTTTTAAGATATTCTAGAAAAATAAGTTTTTAATTTTTCATTAAAAACCACGGGGTCAAGGACTCACAATGCGAAACAAAAAGAGTCTTGCGATTTAATTATCAACCTCTCCTATTAAAATTAAAACAAATTATATTTTATAAAAAAGTGTGAATATGGATTCTAATGCTCGAGTTGTGTATTTTTAACTGTTGTAAAACATATTTGATAAATGTTTCTTTTTGGTACTTATTTTTATGTTTTTAATTGATCATGCTTTTGTGAAATTGTGAAAACTTTTATCGTTTTATGTGGAGCAGAACTTGCATACTTCCTGCCATGGACTCAAAAAGGGATTCCTAAACGTAGTTATTCTAGGGAAACTCGAGTTTTATATCATGTTAATATAATATTTCTTTTGAAACGTTCAAGGTTGAAAACTCTGCAACTATACACTTTTGCACATAGTTAGAGTGACTCGGCTTAAGAATTCTTGTGAGCCTTACGTTTAACGTTAAATATGTTCAGTGTGTTTTTATGTAAAACAGAACGAGGAACATTTTTGTTAAACATATTAACCCTCTAGGTCTTCGTTGTAAAGTCAAATTTGTCTTTTTCTTGAAAAAGAGCCGAAAAACTCCCCTTCGGCGGCAATACAGTAAGCTAAAATGTTTTATCAAAATGTTCCTTGTAAAGTTTTACCTAAAAAAAATGGAAAAAAGAACCATAAAGCGTAGAGCAAGAGAGCTAAAACATATTACGAAAATATTTCCCGTTGTGTTTTACATAAAAATGATAAACGTATTTTGTACCTCATACGTAGTCCTTATAACATTTCTTATGCCGAGTCATTTTTATTATGTGCCCGCTTGTTATTTTTAAGTTATATAGTTTGCCAGTGCAAGCCTGCGTACCAAGTTTGGTGGCGTTACCTAGTCGGTAAATATAGTTTGCCGCAACTCTGCGATTTCCGGCCATATTGCACAGGTTGGTTTTATACGAACTGGGTAGCTTTCAATATATTTTGGAAATTCCACAAGCTTCGAAATCCATTTTAGATCCATGGTTTCTAGAGAAAAGTTGCTTAAAATTCTTGGTAGATTCTTGGATTTTCTGTCACTACACACGCCTTACACGCCAATAGGCAAGAAAATATTATTGACAAAGTTTTTGGATAACTCATCAAATTTGGCTTCCATGCCCTTCAAAACTGGTAATTTGAAAAAAAGTGTCGTGAGAACAACATTTTGATTGTGAAGTTTGCAACATTTGATACCTAAATTACATTTCTCTAAGTCACATAGTTAGCAAAATATATATAAAATTTGCGAACGTTAGCTGTTTATTTGAAAAATCGATTCCGTGTAATCACCCTAGTGCATCACCAATTGGTGACATAGCTAATTGCATTTAGTATTTCGGAAAAAAATTGCAATGGTTTTTTTTTACCACCTTATATAAACAAAATTTTGTTTCTATATTATTTCTTGGTTTTTTTCATATCAGTATAAAAAAAATATAAATTCGTAAGCCGCTTATTGACCGTAGGGCAATTTTTAGCTAAACAAATTATTTATTATATATATATTTAATATTTAAGGTTTTATATGTGATTGTAAACATGTGAAAACACTTTAACTTATTTGCTAAATTAAAATATACAAATTATAATAACAATATTTGAACAATTAACAATAAATTATTCTAATAACTATTGCCTGTATCCTTTTTCATTTTACTTGTGTATTTTTGTGCAACATCAGAAAAAAAATTTAAACATTATAATAATATTATGCATATACATACATATGTATATTTACATACGTTCCGACATTGTATATTTATATACGTTTGTGTGTGTGTGTGTGTGCACGCTTATGTGTACAAATGTCTGTGTTATAATACATTATGTTTTTTAATAAAAAACTAAAACATTTTTGCCGTTATATTGGCTTAGAGCCAAAATAATTGAAATATTTATTACAGGATGTATATTCATAATATTGGAAAGCATACCAAAACATGACTATAGTTTTCCAATACAATGTATTTCTAATGAAATATAATAATTCAACTGAAAAGGAAATTGTTTATTTATAAAAACTTATAGCACACAGAAAACATTGTTCCTAAAAAATTACAATAAAAACAGTTTATCAAAAATAAAAATTGGTTTCTATTAACTTAGTAATTGAATCAATTACACATATGATCCAAACAACATTTTTTAAATCCTTTTTTACAAAATTTAAGTAATTGAAAATTAGAGTGTCAGTAATGGAATATACAATTTTGATCGTACGTTGAATTTCAACAATTCACGTAGGGGCAGACATATGGGGAGTTCACGAGATAAACCATAAATCAAAAATGGGATTGAAAAAAAAATTATGTCGTTTGAAAGAGGACACATTTTTACATTACTTTAGCTCAAAAGTTTTTTGTAAATGTCTTTCAGTAATCCCAGGTTAGAGTCCAAAATCAAGAAAAAATTTAATCAAAACTAATTCAAAGTGTTACACATTTTTTTTAATATAAAAGTTTGACATGAAACAAATTACGTTTCTCATTAAAATTTTTTTTTGTTCTCACATTGTATTGGTATGATTTTTATAGAATGGATCTGTGTAAAAATATTTTTAAAATTATGGTCCATTAATGCTCAGATTCATGTTTATTTATAAAGTATAATTGTAGACTATACTTTTTACATTTTCACATTTCAAAAACGTAATATTTATAAAGATCCCCAATATTCCCCATATCTATTATATAAACAATAAAAAACAGAATGTCTATATTTGCATCCAAGTTTAACTTCTTACTCCTTTTTGCTTCAAGCGATTTTATTTAAGCTTTGCACTTTATACATTTTATAATGATAGTATTATAGGATGAATGATATGTCAATGACGTTTCTAAAAAAGGAAAACAAATTTTTGGCACGCCTTAAAATAATGCACTTTCTATTTTTTATTTAATGCGTCGCCATTGGAAGTCCGATTTCATCATATTGCATATCATTGTTTATGGCTTGACCGGTGCTTAACTTTTGGTTCTGGTGGCTTTTTAACTCAATATAAAATTCTGGGCGCCACTTATGTTATCTGGGATCCTTCCTCCTAATGTACAATTGTTTGCATGTGGCAAGAGACTTCTTCTAAGTCTTTGTATGTCTAGCTTTTAATATTGTCAGTTTAGGCCACGCCTCAAAATTAAGACCATTTTTCCTTTTCACCTACGTATTGCGTCGCCATTTTCACTTCCATTTTCACCACTGAAAGGAAAATTACGTTGAAGACAATTGGTACAAAAGTTTTCCACAAGGGAGTAACAACAAATAGTAAAAGCTTTCATATACGCTGAAAAATTAAAAAAATTTTTTTAATAATTTTTTTTATTTTTTGTGTTTTTTGTAATAAACTTTCTTACCAAAAGATGGCGGTAAATTTAACGAGCGGTTTCATATACTTTTGCCTCTATATGCAATCATGCGCTGCAGTCTTAAAAAAATCCAAAAATTAAATTAGTTATAACATTAGAAATTATAATATGAAAATCTCAAGTTATCATATATTGAAGTTTAAAAGTTGTAAGTGTTTCCTAATTTATTATAGTTTTCGAAAGAAATTTAGTTATTTTGGCTGGAGTTCGGCTATAAATATTTCAAATAATTTATATTTTTATTTAGAGAAAAATGTGATGCATGTAAACAAAGCAATATTTGACTGCACGGAGGGTTGAACTTACATGTCTTGAGACCTCCCGCTCTACTCATTAAAGTTCTTTACCGCTTAGACTAATCGACCAATGTCAGTAGTTTCCAGTCAAGTAGTTGAATATCATTTATCAATTCATGCTGTCACTCTTAGAGTTGTTTTAAATTTTTTTAGTTCATAGTTGTTAATATTCACTAATTTCTTTAAGTCTTTCGTTAAGCTTCTTGTTTTTCTTTAGTCTAGCATGCCTACCGTCGGTAATTACTAGGGTAATCAATAGATTAAACGTTAATTGGTTAACCGCTTAATTGCTATCCTATTAACTGATCGGTTAATTTAAAACTGGATATTTTCGGTTAACGGCTAAACCGATGTAACGAAAATTTTCACATTTTTGTAGTAACATCTTTTTTGTGTGTTTAACCCAAATTGTCCGGGAATATGTTTTCTTTTAAATTCAAAAAAATTTATTAACTATACCTGTAGGATCTAAGAACTTACTACCTAAAATTTTTATGCGGCCTCAGAGTAGAGTATAATAGGCCGTTACCATATGGTAACCTCCGATACTACATAGGTTTTTTTTTTAAAGAAAATTGTTAAAAGTTCTCAATAAATAAGTGTTTTTATTGCAAAATGATTACAAAAACTAATAACGAGTGATTTTTTTGCTATTATCTTTTTGGCAACACTAGTTTTGACAGCTCACGCACGTTTTGTATCTTGTGTCACTGTCAAACATCTTCAGTTTGGTCTATAATTTAATCATGAATCGTCTTACAAACGAACAACGCTTGGTGAATGAACTCTTGAAAAGTTAGATGAAGATCCACTTTTTTATCGAAGAATTGTGTTCAGCGACGAGGCTCATTTCTGGTTGAATGGATACGTGAACAAGCAAAACTGCCGTATTTGGAGTGAAGAGCAGCCAGAAGTATTGCAAGAGCTACCAATGCATCCACAAAAAACAACCGTTTGGTGCGGATTATGGGCTGGCGGCATCATTGGGCCGTATTTCTTCAAAGATGATGCGAATCACAACGTTACTGTGAATGGTGAGCGCTACCGTGCGATGATAACAAACTTTTTTCTGCCCAAAATGGAAGAGCTTGACTTGCATGACATGTGGTTTCAACAAGACGGTGCCACATGCCACACAGCACGCGAAACAATGGACCAATTGAGAGGCGAGTTCGGTGAACAGTTTATTTCACGCTTGGGACCAGTCAATTGGCCGCCCAGATCGTGCGATTTAACGCCTCTAGACTATTTTTTGTGGGGCTATGTTAAGGCTAATGTCTATAGCGACAAGCCCGCTTCGATTGACGCACTGAAGCCAACATTGCCAACATTATTCGTGAGATACCGGCCGAAATGTTGGAAAGAGTATGCCAAAATTGGACTAAGCGGATGGACCATTTGAGGCGCAGCCGCGGCCAACATTTGCATGAAATAATCTTCAAACATTAAATTATATCGACCCAACTATCGATCCAAATTAATATTTCATGCATTTTTCTGAATTTTATGTGTTTTTTTTTTTGTTTACTTTCCGATAGTTCTTATAAAATCACCCATCATACTTTCGTCATATTTACTATTAAGTTCATCCAAAAAGTCCAGTGCTTCACTCATAAGCGTTGCTTAAATATTTTCTGGAGGAGAGGGGGACTAAAACCAAAATTAATCTTCTAGTGCACTTATATTACCAAAATTACTCTAATATTTTGAACTTCTAGAAGAAAAGGGGGCTTATCCCCAGAAGGGCATATCTACGCCAACGGCTTCACTAAGGGTAAGTTTTGCAAACAAAGAACATTTCATACCAGTACCAATAAAAAATATTTTCCACAGAATATCTACAAAATAAAGTATTACACGAAAATTTTCCATATAGTACCTGATGCACTCGTATGGTAACGGAACAGTGTAACGCGTCAAAAGTGCGTGAGATATATATTTTTTAATATGTTGATTTATGTCAAAACTAAATATGACTATTCGGCTGTATATTTATAATAAAATATTTTTCGTAAAAAGAATGAGTAACTTGTTTTTCATGAAATCCATTTTTCACTATTTGTCACATTTTTGTTAAAGTTTTTTGAAAAGACCCACTAACTTTAAAACACAAAACACAACTAACCTACAAATAATTTGTAAATGTTAACAGGTGTCTCTATGATGAAATGCAAGTGATTTTGTGTAAACATCTTTTGCATTTGGATTGCTGTGAGTATTCTAATATAACGGTCTCTTGCGTTACCATATGGTTGCGCCCGGACAATTTGGGCTCATTATTTGTTTCGTTCGTATCATTTACAAAAGGTATGTTTTTAGAAACAAATTTTTTTATACAAATAAATAAGTGTTTTCAGTGATCTTAACCCTTAAATGCGCACGGTCTTGTATCTTTATGAAAAAAATATATTGTATGTAAATAAGCATAAAATTAAAAACTGCGTTTTTATTTTTTTAATTTTTTGTTTTTTTTGTAATTTTATTAAAGAAAAACTGGTTGTATCTTAAAAGATACACTGCGCACTCCACACAGAAAAAGAAAGCACAAAAAATTTATGATTTTTTTAAGTGAAGTTTATCTTTAATAGGAAAAAAATTAAAAATGATTGTAATTGTATAAAATGTAATTCAAATTCATTTAATTAAACTAAAATTAATAAAATTTGGGGTCTTTATTCTTTTTTTTTATTTTTTTTTGTATTTTTTTAAATTAAATTTTTTATTTTTAATTCTAATTAAATCTCATAAATATTTAGTTAATACTATGAAATACAAAAAAAAAATAAGTACATTTCCTTCAAATATTATGGTATTGAAGAAAACAGTTTCTTTCAGAGGTCAAACATAAATTTAGCT
This sequence comes from Panzeria rudis, assembly GCA_956483635.1. Taxonomy (NCBI): domain Eukaryota; kingdom Metazoa; phylum Arthropoda; class Insecta; order Diptera; family Tachinidae; genus Panzeria; species Panzeria rudis. The sequence goes on along the minus strand of OY101449.1, from coordinate 29,072,010 downwards.
CACACTTGCTGCAAAACATCTTTGTTTGTCCTGTGCAACCTGGCATTTTACATCTTCCTTTTTTACTGACGACGGTCCAGTGTTGGGTGCCATCTAATCTCACATCTTTCGGAGGAGGAGTCTGTGAATTTGGCTTATGCCTTTTCTGCTGTATTTCTGTAACAAAGTTCGGACGTCCACGTAACAAGGTCTCTCTGGATTTATTTTTATAGCCGAAAAGTGAGTCAGCAACTTCGAGCTTAAAATCTATCAGCCTTTGGTTTTTTATGTCTGGAGAGTCCTTGTTAATTCTTTTGAATAGAGCCCAGGCGTTGATACAAGTCATATCTAATAAGTGATAAAATAGTCTATTTGTCCATTTTCTACTCTTCATGGTAATTTTGTGGCGACTTATAGAAATATCCATTAGATCAACACCTCCCATATTGGCATTATAGTCCTTCACAATCTGTGGGCAAGCAACGGTTTTAATTTTGTTCTGCGTTTTATCATATCTTCGAACAGATATGTATTCATCTGTTTCATTTCCGTTTAGTACTGGCTTTGTTCCGACGTACGTTGAAACCAGATTTACAACTCTGGTGTCTTTCCAAGAAATAGAGGTTATATCAATTCCGTACACACTGGCTATAAATTCCTGGCTTGTTCCACGCTCAAATTTCATCATAGCTTTTTCTTCCGGAAGCTTACAGTTTTTAATTCTATTTCGGCGAATCGTACCAACAGATAGAATTCCCTGGGCTCTAAGATATATAAGTAAGGGAATAGTAGTGTAATAATTATCGAAGTATATAATATAATTTTTAAATTTAGGGACTTCCCGAACTAACCTGACTACAATATTTGCAGAAGCTTGAAGATTGGGCTCTTCTGGACGAATGTGCTCACTAGCTCCCGTATAAATTTCAAATTTATACGCAAAACCTTTAGTATCGCATAAAACAAAAAATTTAAAACCCCACTTTTTAGGTTTGTTTGGCAAATATTGTCTCATATATGTATGCATTTTAGTCGAACACATTTGCTCATCGACGGACAATCTTTCCATTTTAGGTATAGCACCAAATGTGGTATTAAGTGTATCTACAATGGGCCTAATAAGATAAATTCTGTCACGATTCGGATCGTCGCGTGATGGCTGTTTTTCTTTGTCGTTAAATTGTAGATATTGTCTAATTTTTTCAAATCGCTTTTGGGACATTTGTTTCGTGATAACATCTACTGATCGATCATTATTATTTGACCAATAGTCTCTCGAGTTTGGTAGGTTGAAATATGTCATATAATATAAAATACCAATAAATTTTCGCAATTCTAAAACATTGAAGGAAAATCTTTCATCTATTCCAGCATATCGCAAAGTTTCCTCCACTATAAAATTTTCCAATCTCTCAGGAAATAAGTAACGCCAAACTTGATAAGGAGTAACTAATGATTTGATATCATCAGGCAGAGGCTATCGCCTTTAAACTCTACTTCCTAAACAAGAATAAAACACACAAGTAGCTTGTGCACCAGCAACACGTTTCTCTTTTCAATACAAACAGCGTATTTGAAACAACAACAGCCAACATTCCTAATTGGTGTGGAATGCGCAATGTATCTTATAAGATACAACCACTATATACGATGTTTTGACGAAAATATAAATCAGACCGTATTGAAAATTTCTGTATAGTTAGAAAACACTATTTAAGTTGACATATATTTTTGTGGAGTACATTCGTGAAAAAAATGCAAATTAAAGTGGGTACGCCTTAGCTTCATTTCTAAAAGTGCATATTTTAAAATTTTGAATCCGCGGCTCTATATTTTTTAAAAACGTTCAATCTGTTATATAAAATTAATACAGGATAATAGAATAAAGGGTTTTAAGAAGTAATCATTAAACATTTCTTAGTTTTTTCAATAAATGTGGAAATAGCACCAGTTTTATTGGTTGTATCTTTAAAGATACACTGCGCATTTAAGGGTTAACTTAAGTAAAACTTTAAAACCTCTGGAATCGGCTATAAAAGAGATTAAACACTCTGCTACTCTAATTGAACTTAAGGGAATTATTAAGTTTTTGATTAACATGTAATTTACTAAAAGCCAATAATACTATTGCCAACGCTTTAATTACAAATCTAAGCAATAGTTTTAATGAGAGACGAATTAAAGAATTGCTTAAATCCTACACATTTTACTCAAATGTTAAGAATTATTTTATAAGATCTGCTTAAACTATTGAAATAACTAATAAAATGATCTCACAAACTTGTTTTATTTATTCAGTAATACATATTTATTTATTTTTTTATTTTTTTTAGTTAGATTCAAGAATTTTTATGTTTGATATATAATATTTTTTGAAATTGCTTAATTTATGAAAAAATTTTGTCAATTGGTTAACGGATTAATAACAAAATTAGCCGATTAGTAACCGATTAATCCAATACCTCAATTAATTAATCGAGCGATTAACGAATTAAAGCTGAAGCCCAATTAAATGAACACCCTAGTAATTACGAATAGTATTGTGTAAATATTTGTTTTGTTCATTTATTGGAATAGTGTATAGTATCCTTAACAATGTGCCTTTAGAGTTTATAACAATTGAGATAAGAATTGTAGTCAAACTGTATGAATTAAATAAATCCATAGAAATTTAAATATTTAGGCTTGATTTCGGCTCTAATTTAATTTTTCAAATAAATTATATTTTTTTATTTCGAGAAAAATGTAAATCATGTAGACAATGCAAAATGTTACTGCACCGAGGGTAAAACTTATATGTTTCTCAACTTAATTCTTATGATAGTTTCCTCTTGTTTTCCTAGTTCCGATTTAATAAAATACTTTAAACCGATTGTATAATGATCAGTATATGTCATTTAAACAAACCTGCGCCTGTTTTAAATTTGAATAATTTTCCGTCATAAATTAAACTATAGACTAACATATTTCCAAACATTCTTTAATAATAGCACATTATGAGAGGTATTACAATCATACGAAAAATATATATATATTTGCACTTTTAATTCCATACCGACCATTTCCCACTGATTGTTGTATGAAATTTTGATTTGTTTATATTTAATCTTTTTGTGTTTGGTAGTTATGGGTGTCTAAAGCTTCACACAGTTGAACTAGATGTTTTTTCTTATTATTTAAAAAAAATCACTGATAAATTCATTTCATTTACATGTGTTGAAAGAAAAACCTCTAAAATAAACCTCAGCTGTTATTTGAAAATGGAAATAAATAATTTATACAGAGGCTTGAACAAAGACCGAATGCACACAATTGTGAGTTAAAACTCAAGTACAAATACAAATGGTTAGGAAAAAAAAACAAAAGCCAAATCTGATTTTGCTAAATCGATATGCATTGCAAATGAAGTTACAAACCTTGGCACAACAATGCGATTTTTATGTAAAACATTATTGTACGTAGAATACAGTTGGTTTGAACTGTGAAATGGAAAGAGAAAATGTGGACATTAGTTTTAAAGGCGTGGTGAAAAAAAAATTGTTGAAAAATACTTGCAGCATTCAAATATTTTTTTATATGTCATGAATTATTTGTAATAAATTGAAACTCATTCATAGGTGAATACTTGTATTTAATCACAAAAATTTGGTGTTAACATTATGAAGCAATGCATCGTTTGGAGTAATGTTTGGCTCTGATTAATTTTCCTGGAATGATGTTATTGAAGTTCATAATTAAAATCCAGGTGTTAGTTTGTATTCATTTACTTAAATATGTTTTTAATATTTACTCCAGTTAACTTTAAGGATACCAACCATATGTATAACTTTTTCGCAATATCAGAGTGCACAGTTGTTAGCACTTCATTTAAAATTAATATATTAGATTAGTAGGTTAGATTGCAACAAAGTGGCATTGATGGATTAAATAAATATGCTAATTTAAATATGTATGTATATTTGGATTATACTCAAGTATATAAATTGTAATAAAATAAACATGGCAAACACATCTTTAATTATTTACTTTAAGCCTATTTACACATACTCATGCCTTTGTGCAAGAAAATAATTTTATGTATGTAATTATATGTCAGCAATAAATTAAAGTTTGAGGAAAACAAAAGCTTTAAGTTAGGGAAGTAACCGATACCGATACCGATATATCGGCGATACTTCAGATTTTCCGATACATCGGTATAGGCGATATTTTACTGTCGATACGACGATACTTTAAAATTTTTTTTCTGAGTTTTTTTTAACAAACTATTTATTTTTTGCTAATTTTACCATGAACTAAATTCATATCGTTATTTTTTAAATCTTATTTATATCCATTTTAAAAATTGTGCTGTTATTTTGTAAAAAAATAGTTTATTTTTTGTTAATTTTACCATGAATTCAAAGTCAACTCGTTGCTTTTTAAATCTTATTCCCAGCACAAAAAGACACAAGACTTATCGTAATCGGTATAAAATACGATTTATATGAAAAAATAAAACGGGTAGGTTTTCAAACAAATTGTTGGAAAAAAATACGCAAAATTAAAAAATCGGAATAAAACAAAAAAAAAAAATTCTTTTGACGAGATATACATGAAATATAAGTTAAAACAAAATCTCTTAAATATGCACGGAAATCTGAAGTCCTCCTCTATTCGACACTTTTTAAAAATTGAAAATCGGTGCAGAAACAACGCAGTAATAGGTAAAGTAAGATAACAATCGACAGAATTGATTATTGAGCACCTTCTCTGAACTTTGATATTGTTTAAACTTCTTATTTATTTCAATAGAAATTAAATACAACTTTCGCAGATTTTTAAAGTAATACATTTATTTTTTTTTTCATTCTCTTGCAGCTAAAATGATTTTGAAGGGCCCATAGATAGAGGAGGAGTTGCAACAAGAAAACAAGTTTTAATAAACTTACGTTAAATTATCTTCCGTTTAATTAAAACAATTTATAATTCAATATTAAAATTTTTCGGTATGAAAAAAGTTTTGTTAATTTAATTTTGTATTTTTTATGATAATCATATTTAAGCTTTTTTTTTAGTTATGTAGCATGCATAGAAAATGTATTATACAAAAACTTGAACAACGCAACGTTCACAAAACATATATATTAAGCAGAACGAAATAAAAAATTAAATTTCATGTGACGCAGATATTGCTACAATAAAAAGTAAAAAGTTATATATAGCCGACTATTTTCAGAAAATTTCATAAACGCCAAAAAATAGTGCTCCACTTTTGCTATACACTTATGAATGTATGTCTTATTTTAACTGAAACATAAAACGAAATGTGTACATACACTTAATTTTTCACTGACTTTTATTCCATAACATATGACACACAATGGTGGAGAATATTGCAGCATAAGTTGATTTTCAAAGACAATTGCTATATATGTTCAGAGATACATGTTGTACAAATCTTGATATTATCATATTATGTTCTAAAGTTGTGTGCCAAACGATAGCAAAGTACTATTGTAAGAAAATTGTTTACACTTCTGAGGTGAATATAATTTCACTAGCCATAGGGGCTAGTACAATGTTTGACACAAGAGATAAATTTTTGACAAGCAGGAATCAGAAGCATAATAACATAAAATAAGGTAAAACCACCGCCTTCGTTTTTGAATATCCGAGCCCAATACATCGATTTCGCGGCTCTTAAATGATGTTAGATTGCGAAAAATGCATTGTTTATTTTAATTTGCGAAAAATTGTACATCATATTATAAAATTTTTCGCTACAGCAGAGAATTTCATTTTATATGTACAAAAATGTTCTTTTAATCTTTTTTTACATGGTAATACAAAGTATTAAAGACTTTGTAGAATCAAAATATTATGAAATTCTCTTCCTGCTTAAAAAAAAGAGAACAAAAGTCTGTTGTAAGTTTTTTAATGTTTACACCTCTGGCATGATGATAATACCAAGCTTCTAAAATGGTTTAGAGAATAAACATTTACCGAACGCTTGTCAGATTTTGTATCCGTATTCTCTCCAACTCAGTACATTTTGCGTTTACATGATAAGATTATTTTCATTTTTAGACATATCGTAATACATATATTACCATTTAAAGACACCTTTAAAAAATTGTTGTTAGCCGGCGGCTTGTAGTAAATTTTTTGCTTCGCCGCCGCAAAATTTTATATTGTCAAAAGAGGTATCATTTCACAGAGCTGAAACATGAATGTTTTTACAGACGTCAAAATTTTATATTGTCAAAAAAGTTATCATATGGCACAACAGAAACATGAAATTTTTTCCCCACAGGCAAATATATTTTTACATAGTATTTTTCTAATGTTTGACACACGCCCTAAGTAGCCTAATTTCAAAAAATTTCAGAGTGTACAGTGGGGCAGAATGAAGTCTTAAATAGGGTACCTCAGCCATGTAAAATTTTTTATCGCTTGCCATTTTTTAGTTTCTCATCCGATTATAGGCCTTAATAAAAGCTAAAAGACACATGTTTGGTGGTACACTTATCTCTTACAATTAGTGAGTTATACTCATCTGAAAATTTAAATTCTCCAATTTTTAAAAAATGTTTGACGTAATTCAGCTGTCTGAGTTGAAAAATATAAAATGTTTAAGTTAAGAATTGAAAAAATGTTGAGTTTTCGCAAACGTTTGCCAAAAAAGGCTCCATCAATTTTATATATATATATATAAACTCATTTATTTGCCACTATTTTAAGTGGGCCTTGGACCAAGTATGGACGTTATGGGCAAAATTGCTCAAAATAGTTTTTTTTGGAGTTCTTGGAACTTTCTTAAGAATTCAGAGATTGCTAGAAACAAAAAATTTTTTTTTTACAAACCGTTCGCGAGCTATGTTGAAATATATTAGTGCGTTATTAGTACTAAGTACTCTTACATAAAAAACAGATTGTATAATTACGATGACTAGTTCTTTATAATGAAAAGCATACATATACGTATTGTGTAACATTACAAATGTAGTTCTGTTTTTATGAGGTTTAGGTAGAGTCTTAGAAATTATAACAGCTGTGTAAATAAAAGGAAAGAAGTTGAGGGCATTCTTTATATTTTTTTAGTTGCATACTCTACAATTTTTTCTGTCGTGGTATAAATGTTAAAATATAAAAGTCAAAAATGTCAATCTGAGAAAATAAAAATATTTTACTGTATATTTTTTATGGTACAAAACTTTATTATTCTAAATTTTAATTTTTTCAGAAAATCTGCGGGTATATCCACATTTATAGACAGGCGCTATTAAATTTTTGCAAAAGTTCTTAGAACTATCTGCATTCTAAAACTGTATAGTTAGAACTTTCAAAATCTATTATCATAATTTTTTTATAGGCCCTTAAGCACAAAAATTATTTTTAAAATTTATGATATTCGGCCATTTCCGAATGTAGGGTATATGTGCAAAATATAAAATAATTGGCGTTGGACACATTGTCAATGGATTGTTTTTTGCGGTTTGTGATTAAATAGTGAATTTGTTAAGCAAAGTTTTTTAAAAACATGTTTTTTTCGTTCACTTTCAAAATGTTGGATTTTTTAGCCTTTTTTTGATCTTCAAGAATGCAGAAAATAAAAAATTGTTTCTTTAGCTTTACTTAGAACTATGTCCAGGATCGAATGCTTGCTTTTAAATTTGTCCAGCTGTAGCTCCTCATGCTTAAAATAGAAGATAATTAAGACACACATTTTAAAGCTTGGCTCTACCTGTAATGATGTTAGAAGTTTCAGCTATATCCAATGAGCAGCTTAGAAGTTCCAGATTTATAATAATTTATTTTGCGAAAGTCCACACTGTGCATTGTAGCAGAATCGTCGGCGAAGTTAAACACATTAATGCCTGCACTTGACACCACAGGCGCTGCAACACTGCTTTACAAAAAACGAGCCGATTTGAAAATTAATTGAGCTTTCTATCTCTCTCTCACCCCCTCAATTTACAACCTGCTCTCTCTACGCTATCCTTTTCCCAAGGAAGGTAACACATTAATTAATTAACTAGTAGGCATTGATTTTATTAAAAAAAAATTTACAAAAAACTAAAAAACTCCACTATAAGGGGGCCTCCTCCCTTTCGCTTGCCAGCCAAAGATGTGGACTCTTTAGTTTTTTTATATGTATGTACCAAGGACCAACTTTCATAACTCTGATAACTATTGCCTTCGATTTCTCTAATTTGACTGGCCTATAAATTATTTTATTTATAAAGAAGTTCTGAAGCATTACAGATAGTTTGACTAAATTCATAACTTAATTAATTGTTCAAACTCTAAAGGCATAGCCAAAAAATGTACAGTGTCCAAATAATAACTGGACAGAAACAAACATTCAAAAAGAGCCCTAGTATTTGCACAAACCGATGGTTTTTCAAAGCTGGTAATGACAGAAATTAAAAAGCTTAGTTGAACGTGATAAAGAAAAGTAGTGAAGTGTCTAAACTTTATATCAAAAATGCCACAATATATCCTCAGCTGTGAATTGGTTGAAGTGAAAAAGAATATCATATAGCTTCCGTGGCAGTGATGTCTAAGCGGCAAAAAATTTCTGATGAGAAGCTGGCCTCGAAACATCATGATTTACATGAGTTCAACCAACAATGTATCATTATCTGTTCAGTTATTAAATACTTTAAAGTTTTTTTTTTTAAATAAAATAACTTAATTAAAAGATTAAATTGAACGAACCTAAGCCAAACTAATTCAATAACTTTAGATCAAATATCTAATATTAAATCTAATATAACTTTACAACAGACAATATGTTTTTAATAAATGAAAGTTTAAAATAAAGCTTTTAAGAATTAGTTTTTACGAAAGTATTTTTATTATTATTTGGTAAGCCGAATACTTTTCATATAATCCTGACACCATATTACTTATTATTATTATCTTTTCCTTCAATACAAAACTGTGTGGCAAATATCTTCTCTAAAATATAAAAACTTTTGTGTTTTGCTATTCCGCAAAATATTTCTTGTCAAACTCTACAAAAGAAAAAAAATTATCAATATCTTAAGGTATACCTTGTTCAAATATTGTTTATAAATACAACAACTTTTCTATCGTTTCAATGTAAGTAATATAAAATAGTCTATTTTGTAACACAACTGTTGGCGAAAAAGCTGTTTCATCCCAAACTGTTGGTACCGAGTTCATGAGTAATAAATATTTTTGTACAAGTATGTATTGCATATTAATACAAATACACGTTCTATCTTAATTTTTTATGTTTTCATATCAGCACCATAAAGGACCATACGTATCATGTATCGTTAAATAAAACGCAAAACGCCCTATCTAGCAAATAATTCTAGTTATATTTTTAGTAAATTCCGATGCATTTCACTACTATATAAATCAAAATATAATGAAAATCTAAAAGAAAATACAATAGCGCAATAAAATATTTTAACATATTTATTATTTCTCCTGTTAAATGATGAAAATGATATTTGGGGCCTTTTGCGTTTCAGCAGACGATATGTGCATATAGCTGCATCTCTAATGCACATATTAGGATATTCATTCGGTTAACAGTTAGCCGGTAAACCGGTTAATTACTACCAGATTAACTGCTGGGTTAATTTAAAACTTACTATTTTCGATTAACGTTTAAACCGGTTAATGTCAGTCGATTAACCTCTGTAACAAAACTTTTCATTTTATGTAGTATTATAACATATTTTTTGTATATTTAATTATTTGTTTCGTCTCATATACAAAAGGTATGTATTTAGAAATTATTTTTTCATACAAAGAAATAAGTGTGTTCAGTGATCTTAACTTAAGTAAAACTTTAAAACCTTTGGACGTGGCTATAAAAGAGCATAGTAAAGACTCTGCTGCTCTGTTTCAACTTGAGGGAATTATTAAATGAATAATTCAATAAAAGCCAATAATTTAATTAAAAACAATGATTTAGTTAAGGATTTGATTTAATGAGAGACGAAATCAAGTTTTAAATAGACTTATTTAATATCTCCACTTAAGGAATATTACCTTCTAACAACAGGGTTTTAAAATACAATACAAAAATGGAATTTATGGAATTCCAAAATAAAAATTTTTGCAGAATGTTACGTGTTGAGCTTTATCATGATGAGTCAGATGATGACCTAACTAGAGCAGAAACTATCGATAGCAATACTAACAATCTTTTAACAGAAATAATCGAAAAAATTAGAAGTGTTAAGAATTTGAAAAAATTAGAACTGCACTCTAATAACATAATGGAAGATTTTATAAGTTTAAAGAAATCCAGGAAAAGGACTGAACTGCTTCCGAATTCTCCAACATCTACGATAACTGAAAGGATGATTTCCTTCAAAGTCAAGTTTTATCAAAACTAAAGAAAAGAATCGCTTAAATCCTAAACATTTAAACCAAATTATTTTTCCAAAATATTTTAGAAGATCTCCTAAAACTATTGAATTAGTTTATAAAATTACCTCACAAACTTATTTATTTAGAGATTAACCGATTACAGCAGAAATCCGATTATATGAATACCCTAGTACATATTGTTCCTACACTATCAGACACTTATGAAAACTGTTTCTTTATACAACATTGCCAACATTTTTTCATGAAGAAGTAGAGAAGTGATTACTAGGAAGAGCGTTAGAACTTAATACACTACTTGAGTGAAATCAATTGAAAATCTTAAAATTTTCATTCTTTAATTGTTATGATACCAATTGTCATAAGCAAAGAATATTTATTTTAATAAAACAACAAAACTTTCGCCAAATTTTCAGTTGATAACTTTCCTTAATTTGGAAAATTCACTATTCCCTTAATTTTTGGGAGTTTTGGGGATATCAAAAAGTTCGGCAGTTCTCACACACAGTGCACAGTATTACTTCTGCGAGTCCCACATCTTCCCGATATAAGACTACTTTTAAATATATAAATAAATTAAGTAAAATGCGACTTTGGCTCGCACACGAAGAGTTCCGTACGAATACATATATGTATATCCCTTTTCGTTTTTGCCCCATTTTTTATTTTGACATTTTTTTTGTATACTTTTCTGTTTAAATTTGGTTTTTTATTTTTTAAGTATTTTTCGTTGTTTTTGGCGATTTTGTTGCTTTTGGCGTTTTTTTAATTTTCGTGGTTCTTTCGTTTTTTTTGGCAATTATTTTTTGCGATTTTTTGGTTTTGGCATTTTTTAACGTTTTTTCACTTTTTGACCATATTTCTAGTTTTAACGATTTATTTTGGCTATGGCGATTTTTTTAATTTTTGGCGATTTTTTCGGTTTTGGAAATTTGTTTTGGTTTTTGGTGATTTGCTTAGTTTTATCGATTTTTTTCGTGATTTTTTGGGAATTGGTAAAATTTATGTATTTTTAAAAACATAGTTTTTTTTGTTTTGACACTTTTTTTCGCTTTGGCGATTTTTTAGTTTTGGCGCTTCTTTTGGTTTTGACACTTTTTTTCGTTTTCGTGATTTTTTTCATTTTTTTAGCGATTTTTTCGTTTTTTGATTATATTTTTAGTTTTAGCGATTTTTTATGTTGTAGTACTTTTTTCGTTTTGACGATAGTTTCGGTTTTTAGCGTTTTTTGGCGATCTTTTTAGTTTTGGTGATATTTTGCGTTTTAGCGATATTTCTAATTTTGTCGCTTTTTTCATTTTGGCGATTTTTTGTTTTGACATTTTTTTAATATTAGAATTTTTTAGTTTTAGCATTTAAAAAAAAATTTCAAGAGTTTTTATCTTTCGGTTTCCAAGATACGGCAAATTGTCTAAACTATATAGTAAAAAAAACATTAACTAATAGAACACCCTTTAATTTTTATTGTTTTAAATATCAGTGTCAATTCTACAGACTACACCAATTAAGACTAAATTTGTAAGCTTAAAGTTTCTATATATAAGTGTCTGTATATTATGTTAGTATTTCAATATGTTTCGTTGCTCGTTTAATAACACCCTTTAATTTTTAACTTTCATATATTTGTTGTTGTAGTGGCAAAAGTTTTACGTATTCTGTGAAAATTTCATGCCCGTAGCTCTTATGGCTCCCGAGAAAACAGCTTATGACAGACAGAAAGATAGACAGACAGCCGGACTGCGTAGCGAAAACAATAGGGTTCCTTTATACTTTTGGTGTACGGAACCCTAAAAAAGACGTCGAAGAATTAAAGTAGTAACATATATCTGAAAATGTTTGCAGGGACTGTGATTGCTTATATAAATATGTGTAGGTTTAAAGAGCGAGTAATGTTTTAAGTTCGTTTCACTGGTTGCATCTTTATGGGTTTCATTATATATTTCAAAATGTATGTTTGTATATTTCAGCATTTTCATACTTCTATTTATTGTTAAGATTTAAGTTTAAGTGCGTACGTTGTTCTCACTATGAAAAAATGAACAGCAGCAGTATTTTTTTACGAAATCATTTGCCGTTCCTGTCAAGTACTTTATGTATGTATATAAAGTATGTATAGTATATATTTTTATAATACTTTTTTATTTTCATTTTTGAATTATATTAGGCAAGTTTAAGATTAAGTTTATCTTCAGACGTAGAAAGTAAATAGGGAATAGTTGAGTGGCTGTGAAATTTTTTTTCGTAATAAAAATTAGTTTATTCGTACATGCCTGTATCTAGAGTATCAAACTATGTATCAAACTATGTATCAAACTATTTATTAAATTTAAAATTCAATTCTTAAAATAAAATTTGAAATTTTTTTTGTGTATGCACGCAGAACGAAACTGTTAAATTTCCTGTGATAACATTTTTGTATGTTGTTCTATGAAAAAATTATTGAAAATATTTTTATTTTACAGCAAAAGCTAACGAAAAATTTGTATTTTCAAAAACCATTATATTTGAATCCATTTTTTTCTATTATAATACATATCGAGCGCTTATATTCAAATAGTGCTATCTGCAATTTTCTCGAAAATGACTTTATTATAGCAACGAGTTCTCTGACTGAATTGTCATCTGTCATTTTAATTAGAAAAAATAATATTTCATAAAGTTCTCAAATTTTTTTATTGTGCTATCTAACAACCACGTTATTTTATCAGAATAAAAAGTGCTATCTGCGCTAAATTTGGCCCCTGCAGCTAAAGGATGGTGATAAGTGGAAAATATGTTTTGAGAAAATTTTCTAAACAATAAACCAATGGAGGTCAGTCATACATTAAATATCTCTAGACGGAGCTCCTAGGCAGTTATGGGACTTCTTCTTCTATCTATTTCTAGTCTGTATTGTAAATTGTGTATGGGACCACCCTTAAGGGATGGAGATACGTGGTAGGTGCATTCTAAAAAATGTTAATGCTAGAAAACTAATGTGAATTGGTCATGCATTTGACTCGTCTAGGAGCATACTAGGCGCTGTTGGGGCCAAATTCAGTAATTTCAATAAACCACATTATTTGTATGGAATAACCCCTAAGAAACTAATGGACATATATGTATGAACGATACATATAATCCACTATTGCGACTCCTAGGCAGTTATGGTACTTTTCCGTCTATATATTTCTTGTCTTCATTGTAAACTTTGTATAGGAGCCCACTTAAAGAATGGAGATAGTAGGTAGATATGTTCAGATAAAATGTTGGGAAGGATACAATTAAGGGAGGCTGGTCTTAAATTTTATCCCTCTAGGAGTAACTCTGTAGCAATTATGAAGTTTTTTTTTATCCTGTTCCAATGGTGATATCTGCTGATTTCAATGTTCGAATCGTTGAAAGTTTTATTTGTAAAAAGTGCTATCAAACAATATAATAGAGAATATCAGAAATAGAAAAAAAATAATATGCGTAGTTTCTAAAGAACATTGTAAAATTAAGTTTAATTATTACTCTTAGAGTAAACGAAAATAAAACAGCTTTTTCTCCCTCCTTCCTGCAAAGTTATGATTTTGCAGATATCACTATATGAATATAGGTCCTCGATATATATTCTTAAAAAAAATACGAAGAATTTTAAGCAACCTTACCATAGAAATAACGGGTCTAAAATATATGTTGCGCTTACGAAAATTGCAAAATATGTTTAATGCTTGAATGTTAAGCACCGCGAGCAAGGGCGTAATTCTTCAATATTTTATAATAATTACTAGCTTTAAACGGACTTCAAACATATTGAGAAGAAGTCCTTAATGCGTTATTTATCGTATATCTGGCTTAGCAATATGGATGAAATAGCTCTGCCAAAAATAAACCGACTTCAATGCAAAGATCCCATTGAACAGATTGCAAAGATCCCATTGAACAGATTGCAAAACGGACGCAATTTTGCGTTAGGTCAAATGGTGTGTATTTCTACTAATTGTGTGTTTGTCCGCAATTTTTTATAGTACCAAACCTTTCAAGTCCTTTCAAATAAAAAAAAATTTTAAATTTGTCAAGAAAAGTCGGATAATCAATATAACGGGCTACCACTTTTTCCGCCCCATTTCCATTTCTATGGGACCAAACTTCAAGTAAACCCTTTCAATCAAAAAGATTATTTGAACTTCAGTTTAATAAAGACAGAGTTAATCATGGGGGAGCAAACTTTCCCACCTATTTTTTCTGTTGAACAAAATTTTTTTTGTTTTCTTTTCTACTTGTTAGATACAAACATTAAAACACTTTTTTATTATTAAATCATTTTATATTTGTAATTAATATTAATTATTTTCTATATTTGTCAGTCGATATTACTTAATGTTTCAATAAACTTCTATTCTATACTTTTTTACAATATCACATCCACTGCAATCATTTTAACCCGAAAGCATATTTATTAGCCCAATATTATCCAATACTTCCCAACCGATTTTCGAAAAATATTTATGGGACTAAGCTTCAGGCAAACCCTTTTAAACAAAAAAATTTTTTTGAAAATCGGTTTACATCTGACAGAAATAAGATCCGAGGTGGAGCGAATTTCCCTACCGATTTTCGAAAACAAACCCTTTCAAAAAAATAAAGAACTTTAAAAATCGGTTGACAAATGAGACAGTTATGCGTGGGTGACCACACTTCCCCACCCCCTCTTCACCGCTATTTCGAAAAAAGTTATGCGATCAAATTCCAAGCAAAACCTTTCAATCAAAAACAGAATTTTGAAAATCGGTTTGTAAATGACAGAACTAATGAATGGCGGGCGGCAATTTTCCTAACGATTTTGGAAAAAATTATGGAAAGTAACTGCAAGCAAACCCTTTCAAACCAAAAAAGAATTTTCAATATCGATTGATACATGACAGTGTTATGCGTGGGAGACCAAACTTCCCCCATCCCGCCTTACACCTTTTTCGCAAAAAATTATGTGACCAATCTGCAAGCAAACCCTTTCAAGCAAAAAAGGAATTTTGAAAATCGGTTCACAAATGATAGAGTTAAGAAAAGTGGGATGGGTCACTTATCCCCACAGATTTTGGAAAAAATTATGGAACCTAACTGCAAGCAAACCCTTTCAAACCAAAAACGAATTTAAAAAATAGGTTAGAATATTACAGAGTTATTGCGGGGGGGGGGGACCAAATGCCCCCACACCCATCTCCACACCCATTTAAGAAAAAATATTGAAACGAACTGCAAACAAAACCTTTCAAACAAACAAAGAATTTTGAAAATCCATTCACAAATAACAGAAAAAAAATTATGGGACTAGGCCTCAAACAAACCCTTTCAAATAAGAAAACAATTTAAAAAATCGGGTGACATATGACTGAGTTATGTGTGGGGGGACTGAACTTCCCCCACCTCCTCACAGCTTTTTCGAATAAAATTATGTGACCAAACTGTAAGTAAATCTTTAAAAAAAACGAGTTTTAAAAATAGGCTCACAAATGACAGAGTTAAGGAATGGGGCATGAATGACAGAGCTAAGTAATGGGGGCAACGGAAGTCATATATCCCCACCTATTTTGAAAAAAAAAATTCGGGAACCTTTCAAAAAATAAAGAATTTTGAAAACCGGTTGACATATGAGACAATAGGGAGAGGTTATGACAATAGCGAGAGGTTCTGATCCATTTTATCCCCTCCTGGTCCAAAATCCAGGAAAAACCACAGCCTATATATGTATATAAATCGCTTTTTTTTATTTTTATTTTTTATTTATTTATTTATTTTATTTTCATGTCCCATACACAAGACTTTAAGTCTCATATTACAGTATGGAACTCAGTACAAGTACATACAAAAATACATTTGAACATACAATAAAATATAATTATAGGTAATACTGCAATATCATGAAAATCGTCCATACATGTCGTTGTTTTAAAATTGCAAAATTTTTAATTTAAAGTTTAAAATCAAAATGTATGGAAAACCTCCACGACACCACAAAGCGATCAATATGACATTCAGTTTGAAATGGCTCAATACATAAGTAATAAAATAATAAAAACATATACATATATGAAAATAAAATTATCCTCTTAGTTGAACAAAATTAACTTGAAAATTGACAGATAATATTTTTTTTGAATTTTTGTGCGTTACTAATGACTTGAGAGCTGTGTGGAATATCGTTCCAGAGACTTATTGCATGAATAAAAAATTGGTATTTAGATATCTGACTGTTATATCTAAAACAGATTAATCTTTTGCCTCTATTAAGAGTTGAAAAGTTCAACGGCTTCAGCCGTTTTGGAGCGATGCCGTAACAAAAATCTGCAAACAATCACCTCATTTACTGTTACATTTTTATTTTAATTAGGCTATTACTTTTTAGTCCTAGGTTTCCTTTTATTTTTGTTTGTTTTTCTTAATTTTAATACCTTTTTATGCTTATACTTAAAATGCGTATACTTAATATTATGCGTATACTTAATATTTTATCAATACCTTAAATAATGATACTCATACGCCAAACTATTTCATAAACTTTTTTTATTTTTCTTATAATAATGGCGTCATAATTTAGGAACTTCTGGCGCTAGTTTTCTGATTTTTTGCCAGATGTTAATTGAACAAGCTAAACTATCAAGCCAATTTTTATTGTATTCGGAGGGGTCTGGCTCAATCAGTGGTTGATTTTATACGGACTATCACTTACAACATTGTTTGGAATTTCCGTAAGCTCTAAATTCATTTTAAACCCATGATTTCTCGCGCAAAATTGTAAAGAAATCTTTGATTCCCATAAAATTCTTTATTCATTTTTGCATATATTAAACTTGACCCAGTCTGAAATACATACATACATATATTTTGTTTTCCATAGCCATTATATACAACATGCATATTTAAAAAGTGTGTACTTGATTGATCTTAAACAAAGAAATAATCAATATATCCTTCTCCCTACATAAAACGAAAAAGTGCAAAAGTAAACAATTTACTCCCCTAAATTCAGTTCAACTGTTTTACCAGCAATGATTAAGTTATAACATTGAAATGTTTAGATAAAAATAGGTAATGATGGTTAAAAGTGCAAATAGTGAAAACCTGAATAAAAACCATTCACTAAATATTGTGGTGAGTGTGATAATTACTATCTTAAGAATTAAATGGCTAAAACAGAACTTAATACATTGTAGAAATATATATAAAAAACGACAAGACATGATTTAAACTAAAGCTGCCAGCTAACTAAACACTTCATGCTTATTACGCAGAGAGCACGTAATTATGAAAATGACCCGAAATGACGGCTGACTTAAGCTCAACTGAAGTGTTATCACTTATTTAGGCTTAAAAACATTCACAAGGCTTTTCGTTGTCATTTGAGGCAAAAGGGTTACGATAAAAGAAACAAATAAATTAGAGTGCTGTATATAACTGGCAATGGCAAATGTTATATACCCTTTACCTAAATATGATATAAACAATATGTTCTGAAAAGTATTTTTTGCGTTTAGCATTGAGGTATTAAGTATGGTAATAGCATCACAAACGCGAGTATCATAAGATCTGGTAGCTAGAATCCGATTCGAAGGACCATAACAAGTTGCAATCGGTATCTCCTCTCCAGGATTATAGTTTGTAAACATTCTTGGTACAGTGATTTTCGTTTAGAAGAATCATCTATAATTTTTTTTGTAACTATGGCTCCAAGGCTTTCCTTGGAACTTTGATTCAAAATAGAGTTGATTCAAAAACAGATTTTTCCATTGCTAACTTTTTAACTTAGCCACTACTCAGCCTAACCGGGGTTGACCTTAAGCCAACCAAAAAAAAATTGGTTTAAGAAAGGATTGGGATGGAATACACACCTTCACCGATTGTATCAAAAAAATGTGTTGAGTGTTAGCTATATTTTTTTTTATATATAATTATTCGGCTTGAGTTCAATAATTGAATTAATGTAAACTCAAATTATTTTTAAGAGTGGAATATTAGAATATCTAACCAGACTAGCAGTACGGTGGATGATGACAGCGTAGCGGCTGTCGAAATTAGTAGTACTAGTCCCTTCTTCTGGTCTAATTAGTTATTCTAATATTCCACTCTTAAAATAATTTGAATTTACATTAATTCAATTATTGAACTTAAGCCGAATAATAATAACTTCTGACTTATACACATTTTCAGTTCGAATAATAATTACGTGCAAATATAATTATAATTTTTTGTGAATGCCTAAGAAGGTTATGTTGAAATACATCGAAGATTATACATCAGAATTATTATAAATTCAAAATAAAATATGTGTGTTCTGAAAAATAAATTGAAGTCATATAGAAATGTATTGAGCGTTACGTAATGCTTTTTTATGCATAACTTATCTTTAAATTTTAGGACGTAAAAATATAACAGCAGCTGAAACGATATAAAGAACATTATCTGTTTACAAATTTCGGTATTTTTTTTTAATTTGCATCTTTCGCACTGTGGGTTATTATATTTTCAAAGAATATATTAGGCAGGCGTTATTTTGCTACAAACAAATTATTTAATATTAAAATAAATTTTTAAATCGTTTATTAATCGATTTTATGAAAATAATTCTTATTTAAAACAACTGTTAGTCTTCCTTTTGCTGGCGCATAAATGTTTGTAAAGAAATATATTAAAATATGCAATTTTTTTTATTTTCCATGTGAACTCAAGGCAAAATTTAAAAAGTGGTCATAACTTTTGATTTTTTTCCTCTGATTATTATACTTGTTGTTTTTAGAGAGTAGATGTATAGTGCTTTCAAGCCCTGTACTCATTTTTATGGTGTATTTTTTTGCGCAAATTTTATTCCCGGAACAACCGCTCGAGACACAAAAATGTAAAAAATATCTAGAAATATAATTTTATTTGAAGATCCAACGAATGAGACTATGATTCCTACCTTCCCATATATATACTAGTTACATTGCACAGTGGGGCAGGAACAATGTATGTGGAACATAAGTCAGGCATTTCTAAGCGGATACCTCCATCGGAATAAAATTTCAAATTGACATAACAGAGGAGTATTTCTATTTCCATTTTAAATGTCAGCTTTCTTTCCTGCTCAGGAGCGAAGCTATGAAATCTTAAATTAGAGTACTTCCATCATGCACAATTTTTTACTGCTTGCCACTATTTTATTTCGCATCCAATTTAAAAACTTTTTTGCTGTACCACAGCACTTAATAAGAGCTAAAAGATGCTTGTTTATTTGCATACTTATCTTTTATAGTTAGTGAGTTTTACTCATTTGAAAAATTAAATTTCTCAATTTTTCAAAACTTTGGTTTAGTATTTTTCAGATATCTAATCCAAACACCATCTGACTTATACATTTTTTCTTCGTTAGTTACAGAACAGAATTTCAAAGAGCATAACAAAATTAATGATCTCCACTAAGGTGAATCGACAGCAAACATATAATTGAATTTCATAATATAATTGAACCTGGGCTCTTCCTAGTATGAACTATTTTAAATCGAAATTTTGAATGTAATCCACAATGCTCAAAAATCCCAAAGCTGATATTCCAAAACCATTGCCACATCTGGCAACCCTTATGTGTACGTAGTTATCAAAATTGGGTTTTTCTTTGAATTTCTTGCAACTTTCTTAAGAATTCTGAGATACTGAGAAGAAAGTCTTTCTTTCTTTTTTCTTGCATGGTATTTAGTACAAATATATATAACTGCAAAACTTAATTTGAAAATTTCAATAATCAACGATTTTATTAGTTAATACACTAATAATAATTAAAACAAAGTTAATGTATAACACGCATGTATGAGTATTAAATATACTAAATATTAATCAAACGCCATGCTGTCCATTGTCTCTAATAGGCCAAGTTAAGATTTTCATTACGGGATTTTACTTACAAGTCCATAAAGTTTACATGTATAAAAGAGATATTTAGACATATCACAAATTAATATTTACAGAATTATGTGCAGTTTTCAATTGTCTATTCAGGTTTTAAAATTTTTAAATGTTTTTAAAGAGTTTTTACAACACTTGCTATGTGGTGTCTTGTGCATATTAAATTTTTTCTTAGTGCTATATAATCCTTGATTATTGATATTTTTGAATGAAATTATGCAATTATATTTGAATTTATGCACTAAATACCATGCATGAAAAAATAAAGATTTTTTACTGAGAACCTCAGAATTCTTAACAAAGTTGCAAGAAATCCCAAAAAAATTCAATTTTTAAAAATTTTGCCCATAGCGTCCCACTTGGTCAAGGAAAATAGCTACATACACATAAAAGTTTTCAGAAGTGGCAATGGTTCTAGAGTCCTAGCTTTGGGATCTTACAATATGTGAACTAACTTCAAAATTTCTATTTAAAATAGGTCGTATTATGAAGTGCACAGGTCAAACTATATTAGGAAATTCAGTTATTTTTTCCATCGATTTATATATATATGTATATATAGTATATAAAATAGTGCTGCTGCTTTTTGTTAGCGAAAATTGTCGAAACTTCAAAAGTTTTTTCAAATTTTAATTTAAAAATTAAATATTTTCTAACTTGCAGAATTTCATGAAATTTTGTTCTTTAACTAACGAACTAAAAATTTTATAAATCGGACAATATTTGGATCTGATATATGAAATATACTGGACCAAAATTTTGTAAAATAAGAAATTACAGTTTTCAAATTAGTATAACTCACTAACTATAAAAGATAAATATACAATTAAAAATGTATCTTGTAGATCTCATTAAGGTTTATAATACAGCAAAACAGTTTTGAAATCGGATGACAAACAAAAACAAAATGGCAGGCAGTAGAAAATTTTACTTGGCCGAAAAGCCCTAATTTTACACTTCATAGATCTTGAGCAAGTAAGAGAGCTTATATTAAAAACATAAATAGAAATACTCCTCTGCTATGTCCGTTAGTAATTTTATTTTGATAGAACTTTTCGTTCAGAAATGCCTGATATATGGCCCAAATGTTTTGATACAGCCCGACTGTGCGAGCATTGGCAAAAAAATTACAAAATGTACGTTTAGAATGAGAATAAGCCATATACGAATATTTACACATGAAATAATTTTAAGAGTTTTAGTTCTTGCGGAACATCAGTTTTCCTGGTGGCACTGCAAGTCGTATAAGTCCCTATGATTCAATTCGGTCCACAAAACACTTTCTGTAGCGCTCGCCGTAGACGGTGATGGCCTTATCACTACCAATGGTTAACCTGCGCAATTGCGGTGACGTTCTCCGCCTATCTCATACAAGAAACAACTGAAAGGGCATATAGTCTATCATTTATAGAATATTGAATAAACATACTATTTACATACATTTTTTCCACCTGTAGTGAACTGATTTCATTATAACTTCAACGTAAACGTTTTCAACCAGGAATAAAAGTTAAGCCCGTGATAAAATTAATGAAAATTGTGTTGAAAATGCTACTGAAGAATCTCTGGAAACTATTCTATTTTGTCTTAAAATTATTAGACGTTTGTACGTAACGCTCTTTGACTACAACTGCAACAGTTGAAGAAAATGAAGATATCGAACGATAGTGCGTACGATACTCGGTAGCAAAACTCTTCTTACTATCCTAGCAACCAAAGCTTAAATAAGCTTCGTAATATTAAGAATATATAACAAAATTCACTAAAGCAAGAAATTTTGTATTAGAAAATACATACTTATAATAAAATTCAATAGTTGATAAGTGTAAACAGGGTGTAAGTCCTCGAATCATTTATTCTTAGCTCATATGTGGCTGTAAAAATTTATAGTGTAGGTTAATTCTGATGTTGCCTTAAGTTGATCCACTGTTTAACAGCTACTACCACAGCAACTATGGACTTACAAATTAATATGTATTGTTGCTACTACTGCTGTCAATGTTTGTTTATTGCCTTTTTTATCACTAAAATAACAACTTACCTCTTTATTTGAATAAGTACGTACATAGTGAAAAGAACTAGTGGTTTTAACTAAATGTGTTTGTGTACTTTTTTTTGCAAATGTTGCAAAAATCTGAGTTGATGTTTCATTTTATGATATATTTTCGTAAAAATTTTATAGTGTTGTTAGGCTTGAGTTTGGCATTCGTTAGTTTTATAGTATAAGGCTTAAAGAGAATTTAATTTTGTTGTGGTATGGCTTTAAGTGTATACCAAGTGTACTCATTAAGGTTTATGGACATTTCAGTAATTTAACTGATGCTAATTAAAGAAATATTTTTACGATTGAGACTGAAGAGCTGGTGTTTAAATTCTATACTATAATTATGCAATGAGTCATATTTTTCAAACTTCTTTTTTTTAACTGTTTTTATTAAAAACTAGCTGTACAAACAATTGCACTTAGTAATCGATTTCTAATGGCGCGGAGGGATGTCGATTGGTAGCATGTTTTTTGAAAATTCAGCAACAGTGCACAGTGCGGACTTTTGAAAAATAAATCTGGAACTTCTAAGCTGCTGACTGTAATTCACTACAACTTAAAACATCACTAGAGAAGGAGTTAGGCTTTATAAAATGTGTCTTGGTGACCTTGTAGCTTAACCGCGAGCGGGGGTACAGTAGGCCAAAGTTGACCACCTCGAATTAAAGAAAAAGTTCTGAGGCTTGTAACTTTATTAAATCCTATCAGATTTTAAAAATTTAAAGCATTTTCAGGACACCGTGTGACTCTTAACAAAATTCTATATATAATTTAAGAAAAAAGTTTTTTTATATTTATATTCTTTAAGTCTTAAAAAGGGTAGAAGTCAATCTTTTTTATTCACTTATTGATAAATACAATCGACATTTGCCTATCGAATTTAATGATTTATGGCTTATTTTATTCCTTATAGCTTTATAGCTTTCTGGTTACTGATAGAAATGTAAAATTTTTGACCTCTTAAATTGTTATACGTTTTTGAAAACAAACAAACATGTTTGGTTTTTCGTGAAAAAAAATTATTTTTCGCTCCGACATAGGTGATGACTTTAATGTAATTTTATTGCGCAACTTTTAAAGTTTTACTTATTCAAATCGAAAAAAACCTTATAACTTTGTTGCCATTGAACTACCTCATTATCAATCAAACTATAAAAAATTGCACTGAAACGAAAGGACATCTTGTCCCCGATACGAATACTAAAAATCTGTACGTGCTGAACCTTTTCTTATTTAAGATCCTTAGGAATGTCGGATTAATTTTTTTCGTAAATTTTCGAGTATTGTTTTTATCCCTTTTCTAACTTAAATATTTCATGTACTAAAAAACTTTTTTCTCGGGTTTTACGTAGAGTTCGATTAAAAATCGAACGGTACCTCTTAAATTAAAATAAAACAATAAACTAGAAAGTTATAAGCAAAAAACTAAAAGAAGTGAAGACAAAAATATATTTTTTTTTCTTTAAAGCAATTTGAGATACGGAAAAAATTTTTAAGCCATTACTTCGTTTTATTTTCTAGCATAACTAACCTGAGCAGAGATCCCGCTTTTGGCGGGAGTATTCTGCTTTTTAAGGTCGATCCCACTTAAAAGTTTTATCTCGCTTCCTCAATTTAAAAAACTCCAATATAGTGAGATGCTTATAGTAAAAGCAGGATAAAATTTTTAAGCGTTATTGACCTTAAAAAAGCATAATAATTCCGCAAAAAACGGGATATCTGGTCAGGTTAAGCATAACCCAAACAAATACATTTTTGAAATGGGATAATATTTAAGAAAGCTACAAACTTTAGAAGTTTTTTATTCCGAGGTGGTCAACTTTGGGGTACTGTAGCTCCGTTCTTGCTTAAGCTACGATGCCACCATGGGATGCAGTATAAAGCCTGACTCCATCTTTAAAAATGTTCAAAGTATTAGACAAATCCAATGAACTGGTTGGGAAGTTCCAGATTTATCTACTTTTATTTTACAAAGCTCTCCACTGTGCAGTGGAAGCTTTTTCGGGAGCAGACCCCGAGTATTGCATGCGACTATTTCTTAACAACTATGAATCAATTGCTCAATTCACAACCTTTTGTATGTGTAGGTAGATCAGGGGTTCCCACTCCTATTCACGGACCCCTTGTAAATTTTTTTTTTTCGCGGACCCCTATTTTGTTTTTTAGGCTGAATTAAAAACTCATAAATATATTTAAACCAAGGGCCGGAAAAAGTTTTTGATTTTGTTTGTTTGTAAAATATTTATCATTGAAGTTCCAAAAATATATTAAACTGTACAGAAAACAAAAAAAAATATTTAAAAATAAATTTAAAAAAATTATTTAAAATATATATCGCTAAAGTTCAATATAATAAAGTTCTCAAAATAAAAAATTTCTTTTGAGTTTATTTTGTACATTTTTATTTTGTACATTTTGTTTCTAACGTTCAATTCACAAGAAAACATTCAAAAATTTATATTGCCATGATGGGAGTTTATTACAATATCAAAGCTAAACAATAAGAATGGTTACTAGACATTACACTAGTAATCTCTTCATTACGTTTTATAAATTTTTTGCGGATTTGCGATTTTTTCGTATTATTTCACATGTTTTATTTTAAAAGTTCTGACGATATCTAGTAAATTTTAGGGTTTGTTTCCGATTTGATAGTGATGGTAATAATAGATAGTACAGAGTCTGGGGCACTTTATATTAAGCAGTGAAGAGTAAAAGATCGCACTAATATGTTGTTGCTTGTATTTGAAGATATCAAAACATAAATACATATGTATGTACGTATATAAAATAAAAATAAGTAAATCATAAAAAGAAGTATGTAGATCGAAAAGAAAACTTTTATAATGTTTTAAAACACTGTTTCTTTGGCTCTTCACGCGGACCCCTTGGATGGTTGCTACGGCCCCCAGGGGTCCACGGACCACCATTTGAGAACCGTTGTTGTAGATGATATAAATGTTGCTGGTAATTTCCGCATAAATATGTTTCTAAACAAATGTTTATGTGGACATTAACAACAACGTTTATACGATACCTACAACAGGTAATGAATTGGCCAAATATGAAAATGAATTATTGCGTTTAAAATACTATTCGCTTCAAAAGATTTAAAAAGGTAACAAAATCCATATTATATGTGCAAAACTATTTATGAAAATACTTTTTTATATTAAAATTTGTAATACTGAAAACCAGCGCAATCTGTATTGGTGATGTCGTAGCTCCTAAACGGCAGCACAGATTTTTTTAGAATACTAGCGTTCAAATAGCCTTTTACTCTTGCTTTACCCACTTGACCTGAGATTCGATATAAACGAATGTTTGCTGAAGCGAAGAAATTTCGAAACAAAACTCTTCGATATTTCTTCGGAAATCTAAAAAAAATCTAATGTTCGCTTGAACGAACTTTCTCGATATTTTTTCGAATGTGGACGATAGCCTAGTGGATGCGCGTTAGTGTGTTAAGCAAGAGGTACCGTGCTCGGATCTGTCTGACTGCCATCGTTAGTTAAAGAATTAAAATAACTCATACGTACATATGTGCAATAATTGAACAGAAAAAAATTTGCCACGATAGCCTAGTGGATGTGTGTTAGTCTGTTAGCCTGGAGGTACCGTGTTCAAGTCTGATATACTGGAGCGTAAGGTAAAGAATTAAAAGATAAATAAAATAAATAAATTAAAAAATAAAGATAATAATCTTAAAAAATTGCTTTTGCTCCTGCCTTTTCCGATATCGAAATTTGTTCGATATTGGCTCACTTTTAATATTGTTAACGAACCTTCGAAATCGAATGTTTTTTGAAACAAAACTGAGCGACAGGTGAACTTTTTTCGATTCATTATTGAGTATCATTCTCGATAGTTTTACACGATAAATATTCGCGATATATTCGAAATTGATATCATTAACGAACTTCGTGTTCAAGTGGGTACAGACAGACATATACCAACACATTGCTAACTTAAAAGTCCTCTATGTTTGTGTGGCGAGCAGGAGCGGATCCAGCTTAAGCTTTTCGCAGGTAAACTTTAAATGCAACATAGCATTTTGTAAAACTTCTTTTAGAAAATTTGTAGAAATGAGGTACATTTTATTCTTTTTTGAGGGGAATATCCCTTTTTCCTCTCCCTTGTATCACCGCCTGGTGGCAAGTAAAACTTTTTTCACTAGAGATGTATAGACTTGTACTACTCTAACAATATCTCTACATGAACTGTATATTTTTGCAAATAATATTTCAGACACTCAACGATGTTTTATTTAAAGTTCGGCTCCACTGTTTAACGTGTAAATACTTGTACTAATATTACACGTAGACTGGAGCAACGGAAGGTTCTTTTTTATGTTATGTAGAGCACTGAATTCTAATCTCCATTGAGTTTCTTAAAATTGGTTTCAGTTTTCGAGATATACCGTTATGTCAAAAAAGAAGCAGTTGCACAACAAATAATAACGTAACTGTCCTATTCAGTTAAACAAAAATATTAGAAAGTTGACAACAATATCATCTTCAAGGCAATCTAACATCGTTGTTTAATTTGCTTAGTAATTTCAGAGAGATTATAGGAGTGGGGACCAAGTACTGCATGCGAAAAGAAAATAATGTTCCAAAAATTTTGTTTTGCTAAGTTCTTCCAAATTTTTACTTTCTGACTTCGCGTCGTATGTTGACTGCCTGTGTATGTAATTCTGTTAAAAGTTGAACTAAATTATTAAAGAAACCCCTTTAGCCTTTAAATTGATTGCTTTTATATGCAGTAAATTATTCTAAAACAATCATTAGTATACTGACAAAGTAGTTGATAGTTTCATTAAATCATCCATCAACATCATTTACAGTCTAATAAATTAAAACAAAAAAAAATATATATATATATTTATACAAAATGTTGAAAAAAAAATTTTTTTTTTGATATTTTGGCAAACCAGCTTAATAAATTTTTTTTATTTTAAGTAATCGTTTGTGGGTGTAGTGTGTAAAATGTCACATTATTGATTTTTTGACACTTATCAATGTTCCAATGTAAAATTTACTTTTGGTTTGTTATAGTCACTCATTCAGTCAGCCAGTCACATACAATCATTCAATAAGAAAGTGACAGATTTTGACAGTGATGGGTTGTAAATATAAAAATCGATATTATTTACTAGAACACAGTGGAAGCTTTTTGGTTTTTATTATTATTTGAACTGTGTTTTTTCTATATTTTTTACTTCTTTTTTATGTATTTAATGCATAAGAGTGTCATGAGTTTGTCGTTTGTTATTAATTACTTCTTACTCTCGTATTAAAGAAGGTCTGATTTTTAGATGATTAGTTTATACAAAATAAAGGATTGATTGCAAAACGACAGTAAATTGGCCTAGATTTATTCAAAGGATAAATTTTTTCATTAAATTTGTTACGCGATTTTTTTGTAGTTTCAGAGCAGCAATAGATTTTGCACATATGACATATTAGAGTGCTCGTAAAAAAATTAAATTCGGATTTCCTCAAGTCTCATATACCAAATCGATGGGTATTTATAAAAAAAACTATCCTAAAAACAATTTCAGGTCAATTATTTAACATTAAAGCGTGTCGCACACCAACCGAACTTTGAGCAAATGCTCTTTTCTGTTTCGATATCTCATAACTAAATAAATATAGCAAAGGAACTCACAAGGTGTACTAATATCATAGGTACTAACATAGTACAACATTTCAAATAGGACATATTTGATTACCTTGTCATATATTCAAATACTAAACACTAAAAAACTACAAAATTAAATTTCAAAATATTAAATTGAAATTATGTGTGTATTATTAAATAAATGTTATTGGATTAATATAAAAACACAAAAATTAAAATTCAAAATGCCCTTTGAAAGCGAAAGGTTGAACCTTCCCAAGCTTTTGCTTTGTTGTAGCTGACTCGCATATTTAGCAACTTCGCTCGCGCCATCTTCCATTCTACAGGTATACTTTTTTCTTCTGAAAATTGCTTATAGTAAGTTTGGGCGGTTGGTTTCTGTAATAGATGAAGGATGTTGA
The DNA here is from genome assembly GCA_956483635.1 of Panzeria rudis. Lineage (NCBI taxonomy): Eukaryota > Metazoa > Arthropoda > Insecta > Diptera > Tachinidae > Panzeria > Panzeria rudis. Next base: position 29,043,687 of record OY101449.1, on the reverse strand, counting down.
GTAAATAAATAAATAAAATACGTATGTAGACATGTACATATGTACATCATACACATCTCGATTTCCGGGTATTCCAAAAGGAAGTCAATTAATGACTTTTCTTCGGCCACAGTCTACTTTCTTAGTGGATTGGTGCGTGTCCACTTCTGTTTGATCTAAAACCCAAATTAAAATTTTAAAAAGTCTTCGTCAAAATGTGTTTTTGCACTTACTTACATTACCTGGAAATTGCCTTTTGTTTCTATTATCATATCCATCTTTAAAGTGTAATGATTTTTTGTATATTTGTTCTTATCTTTAAATTGTTAGTTTTAATCTTTAAGTTGTGCACTTTTGTTTAGATGAAATGAATATCTTGAAAAAATTTTCAAATAAAATAACCGAAAATTTAAATATATTTATAATAAACAAAATGCAGCTGATCACATATCACACCATAAAAACATATCTAAAAATGTTGTAGTGTCATATAATATTTTTTAATTTAGAATACGAACAACAAATATACAACTATTGTATAACGTTAGTACCTACAACAGTTAGAACACTTAGGACTACGTTGTGAATTCCTTCAGTATTTACAAAAAAAAATTATCCAACAAATTTGTTGTCTGGGAAGTTTTCAACAGTTTATTTAACAAAATAAAAAGCAATATCGAAAGCAGCCAATATCTATTAAATCTCAAAAATACTAATAGTTTTTTCACATTTTGGTAAACTTTTTCGTCCCCTAAATGTGATAGTTTTTTTTTAGTTTTTTGGCCCGCAGAACGCGGATCTAAGCAATTTTTTATCATCTCTTACACTACATATCTTAGCATAAATTGAGAAAAGTTTACTGTATTCACTAAAAACGAAAAACCAAAAATCCGGCAACAAAATTATCTTTAAGCCAAGCAAACACTGTGTGCAAATCTGTCTATTGGTTTCAGAAAATTAGTAAAAATTTTAGATTAGAAATTAAAAATTGTATAAAAACTTTTAAAATTTTTGATTTTTTAAAATTCATAATAAATAAAAATACACAAAAGATTCCATAGCTGTGCAGAATTATGGATTTGAATATATTACAAAGAAAATAATACTGTTTTTGTTGTGGTTGGTGTACTGTTTTTGGTTTTATTAACAATTTAGTGAGAGAACTTTTAAAATTTTTTTATGAAGTTTTTAATTTTTACGCCAAGAGTCTTAGAATATATATCTCTAAAACTAATGGTCAGATTTCGAAAAGTATTCTCTCGGCTTTAAGATAGTTTTGGTGTCGAATTTTGTATTTATTTTTTATTGAATAGGGCGACCTTTTCTCCAGTTACGGCAATATATGTCGTGCAAGTGTGTTCAAAAACCGAAGTGCAGATTCCCGTTTGGTTTTAAGTTCGAACAAGTTTGCCGAAATTTGTAAATTAGTGTAATCATTTTGAAATATTAATTGTTATAGGCTGTTGCTGCTTATTTTGTATAATGTGCGATTTAGTTAAAAGTCGAAAAGACAAAAGACAAAGAAAAATTTTACTGCGCGGAGGGTTGAGCTGATATGTTTCGATAGCTCCCGCTAATATCTTCAGAGCTCTCTTCCGCTTAGACCACTCGACCAAAGTCGGTGGTTTGCAGTCAAGAGTTGAATATCATCTATCTCTTAGAGCTTTATTTCATTTGATAGTTATTGAGGCCCGAGGCCTCAAAAGATCAGTGGTATGTAAGCCCTCCATTGCGAACTTCGAATGGACCTGGGCAAAAACTGACGCAAAAAGGGTACTTTGTTTGTAAACCACTTGCAGAAAGTATTTACTCCAAATACGTATTATACTATAGTTAAGCTGCCACCAGTACTTGCTATACCAGATGTTATCCTGAGGTTAAATATTCGGAGATTGAACCCTCTATTGCATGCTTAAATGCGAAAAAAGTTTCAGGCGCTGAAAAAATAAGCAATAGAATGCTCTTAGAGCTACCCTATACTGCAAAAAGAATAATTCTATATATTTTTAACGGTATTTCGCACCTCAAGTACTATCCCGCAAATTACCATCGCTGATTACCATGATACCTAAGCCAGGCAAAGATCATACGATTGTCTAACATGTTAAAAATATTTGAAAAGCTACTTGTGAGTAAGCTAACACCCATAATGAATGGTACTGGATGCATTTTAGACCACCAATTCGGTTTTAGGAGACAACATAACACGATTTAACAAACACATAGACTCGTGAATGTGGTTAGAAAAAACTTCGAGAAAAAGCAATATTGTTCTGCGCTCTTCATCGATGTTTCTCAGGCATTTGATAAAGTATGGCACGAAGGTTTAATACATAAACTAAAGCAAAACCTACCCACAAACACCCTTAAGGTTTTAGAAGCAACATAACTGAGCGAAAATTTGTTGTTAAGGAATATAATTTTCTGCCGGAGTTCCTCAAGGCAGTATCCCCGGTCTTGTATTATATCTGATATATGCCTCTGACTTGCCGGTAAGCAGTAACGTATACATATCAACATTCGCTAATGATACAGCTTTTCTAAGCATTCACAAAAGACATCAAGAAGCTTTCCGCAAACTACAAGAGCATATACCCCAGTTGGAACAATGGCTAAATCAATGGCGGATAAAAATGAACGAACAAATATGTCTACTAATTACTTTTACATTGTGCAGAGAAAGCTGCCCACATATACAAATAAATAACCAAACTATACCCCAACACACTGAAGTAAAATATCTTGGTGTTCATTTCGATCGTCGTCTAACATGGAGGTCCCACATAAATGCAAAAGTCACCCAAATGAAATTAAAAGCAGCTCAAATGAATTGGCTTATTGGAAGGAACGCTACTCTAAGCCTAGATTGTAAACTTCTTCTATGCAATTCCATTCAAAAACCAATACGGTCCTACGGTATCCAGTTATGGACACTGCCTCGCCATCAAATGTAGAAAAAATTAAAAGGCTACAAAACAAAATACTTCGTACGACTACAGCAGCCCCATGGTATATCAGAAACAAGCGAACTCATAATGATTTAGATGTGCCGCTGGTTAAGACTGTGTTTTTAAACACGTGATAAGATACATACAAAAAATTCGAGTTGCACTTAAATCCCCTAACCCGAAACATCATTAATTTAATTGCCACACTCCTCTGATAAGGAGGGACACTCTTGCTCTCAGCCGAACATGAGAGACGTAGAAAACCAAAGAAACAACCGCTGGAACAAATATTTTTGTCTGCGATTGGCTGGTCTTAATAATTAAAAATTTAGAGTAAAGATTTGAATACTTAGTTTTAGTTGAATTTTATTTAAGATACAATAAATTAATATAACCGATTGGAGCAAGTGCTCCAATAAATTAAAGTTAATTTTTGGAATTTAACTTTGTGACGTATTATTCCCTGTTATGTTTTTTAATTAAATGACCAAAATTAGTTTTATTACTAAAATGTATTCTACTTTTGTAGTCAAAGAAATAAATCTATTTTGCACTTAAAAAATTTTTCTAAAAAAATTTTTCCAATTACGGTGTACAAGCAAAAATTTTAGTTAAAGTGAACATTTTATACTTCAGTGTTCGAAAAAATTTCAAAAATCTCAATTTGGTTGTTGTGGGCTTTTCTAGCATTAAAATTTATTGTGGCCGACAATTAAAATTATGAATTATGCTCTTGTAAAGTTTGTGACAAATTTTTCGTTGTTGGAGTATCTTAGTAGTAGATTATGCACAGCAGAAGTAGTCGCATGAACATGCATAAATGAAACGGAAACAGGACTTAGCACAAAACACGCACAAATACATGCATGCACAGACAGCAAACAACCAAATGCTGGCTAAAATACTGCAAAGGAAAAAAGCAATTTTGAAAACCAGGCACTAAAAAGAATCAGCACTCTGTTGAAGCAGTTATTGTGAGTAGTAAATGGTTTGAGGCCATTCGTTTTGGTAAATGACAAACAGTTTTTGGGAAACAACATACCAAAAAGTCAGTCATGTTGTTAAGCCACAATAACACATGATGAGAAAATATGAAGTGTTTAAATAGATGGAATTTTTATTTTTTATTTTTTTATAATTGTTAAAACAGCAAAAGCTTAATATAATTTTACAAAATAATTTTGGCTTTTTATTGCCTTAACAAAAATCTATTACGATCTTAGCCGTATAAAATCTTTCTTGATTTTATTAGTTTTTTCTTCATTTTTTCGCTTTTGTCTTTTGCGATTATGTCAAGTGCTAAATGATTATGAAAATGTTGTATACACTTTATGTTTAAGTTTTGTATGCACGTATATGATGAGTGCGTTTGTTGCTTTTTTTTAAAGGCATGATAAAAAGAATGTAGCTATTTGCAGTTGGAAAGGGAAAAACGTGACATTTTTAGTTTGAGATAAAAAACATGGTTCAAAAGAATTTGTATTTTAGTTTTTATATTGTTGTGTTTTTTTCATCTTTCTTTTAATTTTCCAAACACGTATTTATGATATAAAACAAAACGTTGGTACGCAAACACTCATACGCGCACTTAAACCTACGAACATATATGTATGTACCCAGGAAACGTTTTTTACCCACACGTCTGATATATTAACCACATTCTCTGATATATTATCCGATTAATATCAGAGTAGTCCGCACATGTGAAAAATTAAGACTTTTGTAAAAATACATGGAGTGGACAATACTGGATCGATTGCAGTACCACAGGGTATTAAAGCCCTATACTCAGTATGGCGAATTTGGTAACCAATTTTTTTTAAATGGCCTCCACACCTTCTAAAAATCAGTGAGCCTACCAAAAAAGGTGTCATCAGTTTTTGGCCAACAGCTAATTCAGACTTTGTTTAGCTATCATACAATGAAAAAATCGCATCGATATAGCTGCAGATTTGCCTGTTAAGACAGCGTAGGCACTTTTTAGCTGCATATATTTTATAATTGATTGATAAGCCGTTACTGACTACATATGCTATGCAGATTATTAATACATAATTGAAAAATGAAGGCACTTGCACGACACATATTAGCATAACTTGAGAAGGGTTATAAAAATGTTTAATATCTTTCTTTTTAAAACGTCATAAAAAAATAAAAATTCAACGGACCGATTTTTTGTTCAGTACCATGTAGATAAATATATTCCAAAATAATTATGCCACTTTTCATTGGAATTGGTATACAACTTATGATTTTATTCAGAATTCAGTGAGAGAACTGAATTGCTAAAAAATTATATTTCCACACAACAATAGCCAACACGAACACAAAGTGAAAACGTGCTATTGTAATAAAATCTTAAAAAATTTATAAAATGTTATTTATTTTGTCTCAAACTTTTACGATATCTTGGAAACTACAGCGCCGATTTAGAGACAATGTTTGCACATCTTAAAGATAATTTCACCGTCAAGCTTTGAATTTTTTATATTATTAAATAGGGCTAATATATGTCGCGCAAGTACCTTTATTTTTGACATATCGCTAAATCGCGAAAACTAGAGCTGTGCCAAAAAGTAGGTAGCTATTTTTAACACAGTGGCCGCTATATATTGTTATATTAGACCAATTTTACCGATAAAAACCTTTAGTCGTCGGAAAGCTTATATCTTCCAAACTAATAGACTGATCCACAAAAAACGTATGCCTGGAAGGGCTGTAGGTTATAAAGTCTGTTAATAAATTAGCTATTTTTAACACGACGGGCGCTATATATTGTTAGATAAGATTGATTTTACCAATAAAATTATTAAGTCTTCGCAAGATCCATATCTTCAAAACTAATAGGATGATCTACAAAACTGTATACACGATTTATAGGCAAGGATGTGGGCTATAAATTCTGTAAAAATTAGACAGCTACCTTTAACACTGTGGGAGCAATATGCTGGTATATTATACCAATTTTACTGATAAAATTCTTTAGTTGTCGGACAGCTTATAACTTCCAAATTATTAGTTTTATCGACAAAAAAATGTATGGATGAATTATAAGCTTTAAGGTGCGTACAAAATTAGTCACCTGTTTTAACACAGTGGGCGCTATGTGTTGTTGTATACGTCCAATTTTACCAATATAATGCCTAAGTTTTCGAAAAACCCATATCTTCCAAACTAATAGTTTGATCCACAAAAATGTATAGTTAGGTTGTAGCTAAGGTTGTAAGCCATAAATTCTGTAAAAATTAGACAGCAATTTTTAGCACTGTGGACGCTACATTTTGTTATATAAGACTAATATTACCGATAAAAATCTTTAGTCGTCGGAAACCTTATATCTTCCAAACTAATAGTCTGATCCACAGAAACGCATGCATGGAAAGGCTGTAGGCTATAAAGGGTTTTGCTATATTGGGTTTTAGTGTTAAAGAGGAGGATCTCGATTCCCTACAGGGTGAAATAGATTTTAATCTGTTTTTCCGTTTTGGGTCAAAAAAATTATATGTATAGCAGAATTAAACAGACATTTAAATGTAACCGTAACAAATTTACAAGTCAAAGTTGAATCGATTTATCTATTGCTCGAAATAGTTTATTAGCTTTACAGCCAGAAAATCAAGCACCTGTAATCAATTCAAACCAAAAATTCAGCTTCATTCTTTTCGGCTATAAAACTTCTAAAACAAATTTTTTTAATTTTATTTTATTATTATGTATTGTTATTATTATTATTTAACTTTATTTTATTATTATTAATAAATTGATAAAATTGAAACAATTCATTGTTTTACTCTTTTATTTGTCGACACCAACAACACAAGTGACTGATATTGACATATATGTATATTTACACATCAGTATAATAATTAATACCTCGCGAAAAGGTAGTATAAAGTCATTGCTATCGAACACATTTTTCTGGCACAATACTTTTTTCATACTTTAATATGCTGCTCACTTAAATTCTTTTACCGCCAAATACATTACAGCATTACAGTGTTATACTACTCGTCCTTATTATTTATTACACTTTTATTTTTCACGTTACTAAGAGCTTGAAACTGACATTAAAACTAAAATATCATATAAAAGCTAAACACTAAAACAATGCTGACATTTTGTGCAGTTGATATGCGTATTTCTAGTATTTATGTCAGCATGTTGCTGTAAAGAGCGGTATTAAGTGATAGCCTGGTATGCGTGAGTAGATATTAGCAAATATAATCTTAAGTCGACGTACATAATTATAAAAATTTTGGTGGGAAAGAAAATTCCACGAATTGTTACACTCTTTTTTTTAATTCGTTAGTTTGATGGCATAACATGAACATTTTTCTTTTCCCGTACTTCTTCATCTCTTTCAACAATTTATACTACACAACAAAAAACTACCTGCTGTTAAAGTGCAGCTGATAACTTTCGTTGCTTTTAAAGATATTAGAAAATTTTTGGGGGCATTATTGATATTGAATTGGAAAACGAGAAATTTACTCGGACTTGAATTGCCTCTCTCAAGTTTGTTGAATACACAGGACCTATACGTGTAATAGAATTTTAGTTTTTAATAGACAGGCCGAGATTTGGAAATCTACGTACTTATCTATGGCTTAGGTCTTTCTCTATGATTTCAAAGATACAGATTTGTTACAAATTTTTTTAATTGGAACCACTATGCAACGTAAGGATTACAAGATATTTAATGGCGCACAGTGGTTTCAGTTAAAAAAAGGGTAATAAATCTATACCTTTGAAGGTTGCGATCCGATTACAAAACGATGTAGGTAAAAATCGTAAAAGAGTACCAAAATTTTAAGAACGTGGAACTTGGGAGCACTCTGTTGAAATACGGTGAGCTATAGGGTGTCAAAGCTGACTACCTCGGGCACAAAAACCTTTATCGGCTTTATAGCTTGTACAAAAATTATACGATTTTTAATAGAGTCATTCGTTTTTTTGTATTATACAGCGCTATTACAAAATATATGCAACTTGTGATAATATGTATTTTTAGTAGATTGATTTTAATAAAAAACAAAAAATAATGTACGCTGAAAGGAATTAATTTTGTATCTATTAAACCTAGAAAAGTCCAAAACAGAGTTATAAAATTAAAATAAATAAATATGTTTGGAACAAATTTACACGATAAAATATTTCACAAGATTTGTTGCATGAAACTTTCTTTATTTGCGAATATAAAGGACGGGTTATTAAATGAAATTTTAGATAGCCTTTTTCGCTTTATCTCATTTGATTTGCCGCACTTGCAACAAACGTAGATAACACCTTTTACTATATAAGTACTTTGGCTATTTACTTCATATTTTTGTAATTAATTAAAAAAAAATAAAATACTTTGGTTTGAATTAACATAAATATTAATTATATGTTTACTACTTAACATGAAAGCATCGAATACCAATTAAACAACTTTATATTACAATAAAATGTTTTCATGCTTTTTCCATCTTTCTATGCAGAATATAACTTTCAATACTGCTTAAAGTCTGTATAGAATTTAAATTGGCTTATTAGTTATCAGAATATATGAAAAAAGGAAATGGACTAAAATAACAAGGAATAATAACTGATAAGTTTGCGTACAAAGTTTTTATCGTATAAAAACTAAAACAAGTAATAGAAATAATTGATTTGTGAATGTGTTGTAAGGACAAGTATTAAAGTTAAGGGTTTCTCTTATGAAAAACTTGTAAAGAATTTCCCCAGATGAAAAATAGCAAAAGGTTTTTTGTAGTGTCTCTAGCAATAAAATCTTATAAAATTGGTATTAAAAAGAATACATTCAAATTATAATTAAAATATATTATATTTAAGGAACACCCTTAATAAAAGGCAGAGAATTGCACTCCAAGCATGTGTTATTAACACTAAATAAATAAGTATGAGTAAAATCATCATGATCATCGTCACAGAAAGAATAGAACAAAGTTACTTCTGTTAAGTGCAATGATTTTATACGTATGCACAGGGTAATTATAATTTATAGAGATTATAGTCATTGTTGTTAAACATGAAATTTTATCATTACAACATTAAATTAAATTATTATTTTGATTAACTATCATGTGTTCTTTCTGCTATGTGATCAACTTAACAAAAAGAGGATATTTAATAAATATTCCAAATGATTTTGGTTAAATGTTATTAGTATAGTGGAAACAAAGTGTAAACAATAAATTCTTTAACAAAAGGCACAATCTTAGGACCAGGCTAGGGATTATATTATTAAATTTTTTGATTAAGTAACTCTTCCATTACGCATTATATGTAATAGATATTTCCTTAAAAATATGTATGTGAAAATAAGGCCAATATACTTTGTCTTGATATTAATTAGGAGATATCTGGAACTAACCATACATACCCAAAGTCGCTTCACTCTCTTCACATATGAGTAAATTTTATGTAACTGAGTGTAAGATATTCAAAGTGAAAAATTTCTTCACACTTGCTCACCATCATATAAATATTAAAATATTAAAAATCGCTCAATAAAATATTAATTTTTATAAAGAAATATAACAACAAACATATAAATATCTAAAATTGACATACCAAAACATCGCACAGTGGTTTGAGTTGGAAAAAAGGTTAATAAAACTGTATATTGGAAACTTGCAATCAGATTACAAAACGAAGTACGTACAAATCATAGAGAAACAAATCATAGAGAAGAACCTAATCTTTAGGAATGTTAAATTTTAAAACACCCAGTTAAAACACACGTTGAGCTGCAGCGTTTCAAATTTGACTACGTCGCACAATATCGCGAAGGCGGCCAAGAATAAAAAAATATAGTTTAGTATTGCAAAAAATATTTGATTATTTTAATTCTCACTAAGTAATAAAACTAACAATAAAAAATAAATTATTATTAAAATATTACTTTGTACAACAGGTATAACATGAATGATGATTATATGCAACAACTAAAAGACCACGAAATGTTTATTGCATGTCTTGTTTATTAAAACAAGTAGCTTGAGCCGTATGTAATGAATTTTACAAGAATGATGCAAACAGCATTGACGACCATTGCAAACACAAGTACTTAAAATTGAGTGTTTGAAATGAGCTATTGAGTTTACAATCATTACTTGTCGTTGAACAAAAACGGTTGCATCGCAAAAAATCAGAGCATATGATTGGGTACACTTGAAAGTTTACCACTTGCTGCAGCTCACTGTACTCTATGTATTAGTAATATGATGTTATCATTATATTACTCATACTTATTGCATTTTCTCCCTAAAAATATTGAATATCCGCTTTTTCTTCACATATTTTTTTATTTTTTGGAATAAAAATTTTATAAAAATACCCGTATTATTTACATCGTTAAAATTTTTAAGGTTAATGAGATAAAACTTAAAAAATTAATTTTAGTACAGTTTTTATGCAGGTAAATAAAATACTTCTGAAAATTTTATTATTTTTAGAAAATCTACTCTTCTGGCCACATTTCTCAGAAAGCTCTCACCTGTTAAGCTATTGAAATACGGCTATAATAGAACATATTATTATTGCATACAATAGTTATGTATCTGGTAATTATAAACATTTTATTACACTTCATTCTATCTTAATTTCTTACTTTTATTAAACTTTTAATTTTTATTTAAAACTTTAAATTTATTTCGTATAAATTTTTTTGATAATTTATGCTCCCACAAACAGTTTATTACAAAATCGTAACTTCTTTAATTTTGTGCTTACACAAGAAGCAAACAAACAATTTTATTTTTTAATTTTTGTGTATATATTATTTTTTTCCGACTTTATCAATAAATAAACTTAAACTATTGAAAACATTTTGGGTAAAACTTTATTAATAATTTTACTTGTTTACAAATAGCCTTTTTTATTATTTTATTTTCATAATTTTTGTTTCTGCCAGTTGTTTTTTATTTTACTTTTTTACTCTGCACTCATTGTAGCTTGCAATACACAATACAACTTGAAAAGGGCAAACGTTGGAGTTGTTATATGAATTCTGTTATTTGCAAAAAAAGTCAAATAAAACTACAAAAAGATATAAATATAGTGAAAAACTTTATCATATAATTGGCAATAAGTTTATACATACATATATTTACATACATACATACATACATACATACATACATACTTACGTAGCAAGTTGCAAAGCAATGCAAAAAAAATGGCTGTTACCATGAAGATGGTCTAAACTGCAAAAGGTTCTTCCCTAATTGTAAGTGCTTCAGCTTAAGGTACTTTAAAATAAAAGAACAATTTAGCTTATAATACTAGTTAATCAAAAACTTTAACTTTAAAAATAAAAATGTTGTATGTATATTATTATTTGATATATTATCAACTTAATGAAATTAAACGACTCTGGGATTTTAATCTTATTCGATTATTCGAATAAGCTTTTGACATTACTAGCTAAAATCAATAATATCAATAGACATTAGTGGTGTTGAAGATTTTCTAGTTTTTCTGATATATTCTTCGTTTTATCAACATGGACCATTCTCATTCTAAACCTACATTTTGTGTGTGTGCTTTTTTTTTGTCTACCAATGTAACTAAATAAAATATTAGATGGTAATATTCATGTTATAGTTTTCAGCTCGCTCAAGGGATCCTGAAATAAAATTATATTTTCTAGAATTTTTTTTACTTCTTGTGTGTATTGAGCATAACATTTGCTTTCGCAGTTGTTCTGGAAATGATTGTTGCGAAAATAATACACAACAAAATATTAGTATAGGGCTTAAAAGCACTTACATATATTCTCTAAAAACAAAAAAATTGTAATAATCGCATGACGAAATTGAAAGATATGACCATTTTTTCAATTTTGACTTTGGCTCACATGGAAAAATAAAAAATTTTTATCTAATAAAATATTTTTTTACAAACAAAGTATGTTACCTCTTCTTTCGAATGAGAATAATTTTAATGAAAGCGACCAACTATGTTAAAAGTTATGTAAATTTTAATTAACTTTTCGTAGAAAAATTTTGCTAAATTTTTTCAAAATTTTTGCAAAGAAAATCAAAAATTTATATATTTATATCCTAAAATTTATAGATAAATTATATATAAAAAATTTCTTGACGTAATGCTCAATACATTTTTATACGAATTCAATATTTTTTTCGTAGCTCACACTATATTTAGAATTCAATACAATTCAGTTGTATTATCTTCCATGTATTTTAATATAAACTCCTTACTTATTCACAAAAAAGTTTTATTATATAAAAATATATAGATAACATTTAATACATTTTTTTGATACAAACCATGATTGATAGATAAAATGTTTTGCAATATAATATTATTTAACAAAGTTCACAAAAAAAACTTTTATATATTTAAAAGTAAAAACATGCGCTGTTATTTTAGTCTATATTGTTAATGCAATTCTAATAATTATACCGATTTATGAAACGTGCTAAAAAAGTGTAACGCTAAATACACAAACCTCGAGACAACAATAATTTAAAAAGAGATATAATTTCTAATATTTTTCAGAAAATTTATGTGTGAAATAAGAGATTACTTTTTCACATCGATGACATCCTCAATAAAGTTGCGTCACATAATGTTACCGTTACGTATTACAAAAGGCTTGGTGCACTTTGCCTCCCATGATGGTTTTGAGCAGTAATGCGTCTCTTGAAACATATAGCACCAAGTCCTAGAACAAAAGGTATGTATGGTGATTCACAAAAATAACTGCTCGGCGTACTACATTTTTGTAAGCTTTACTTTGCTCCTCAAAATCTGTTATAAAAATGACTCATCTCTAATCTAAAAAAACGCTTCAAAACCGAGTCCACAAATACACTTCATGTTCTTTATCTTTAAGAACTTTTGACTTATTGCCTACAAATTCAGTGATAGACAACACTAACTAAACCTTTAGTGTGGTAGTGGTCTCAAACATTTAATGTCAGCTCAACTTTCCGTACATCCACATTTTTCTTTGTGTGTTCAATATTTACATGTTTCAGAATTTCTTTCTTAAATAAAAAAAATTTGATCGAAAGATTTAATTAAAAACGAACTAAAGCCAAACGAATTAAACAACTTTGGATAAAAACCACACAGTTCCACAAAATTCATAACTTAATTGTTTCTAAGAAAGTTATTTTAATCGATTAACCGAATAATTGATTAAAATCGGTAATTTTAACTATTCCATAAAGTAATAGAAAATTTATTGAATAATAGAGGTACGAGTAATCGATTGAATACCCTACTCTCAACTTTTAATTGAACAATAATCTAGAATTCGATCAAGTCTTCTTGACCATATATAGCTGAATTTTCAGCTAGCTGAGCGTTATAATAATAATGAAACAAAATTTTGTGAAACTTTGACATAACTCCTTTTAAGAAAATATCTCATGATGAGTTACCCTTTGATGTTATATTTTCTATTATTCAATATAAACTTTATTTCTTGGCAACAATTGGCTCGGTAAAAGTTGTTATTAATACTTAGTGACATTTGCATATACAAAGAGCGTAAAAGAAAGGAAGACTTAGAATAATTTATTATATAATTTTCCGATTTGTTTTCCGATTATTAAAAAAAAAGACCTGGGAAATTGTAAATGGATAGGTATTATACTAAACAATGCATTTTTGCATGACTTTTTATGAAATTTTTGAAAATTTCTAAAATCGCACTGAAGGTATATCGCTTCGTAATGGGAATGGGAACACTACGTTGCACAATGGTTCCAATTGGAAAAAAATGGTAGTAAATCTGTGTCTTTGAAACTTGCGATCCGACTAAAAGAGCTATATATATATAAATCATAGAGGAAATCATAGAGAAATCAAAATCAAGACTTTGAAATATGAGTGAAAAATTGCTAAATTTAGACAAAAATAGAGCTTAATTTTGTTCGAAGTTTTTCTTTTAAAATTTTCAAACTAAAATTTTTTTATTTCCAATATTTCAAAAGACTAGACTTAAAAAATTACTGCAGTAAAGATTTTAAATCGACTAAATCATTGGACGAATATTGTGAATTTTTCTACGAAATTCTAAATTAACGGCTTAGGAAGGAAAACTCCTGTTGAGTTTTTCAAATTTCTTTACATATTATACTAGATATATTTATTATAAATAATTTGGTTTTTAATAGTTACCCGCCTGCTCAAAAATGTGGCCAGGAGAGCTGATTTTTCAAAAATAGTCTAATTTTCAGAAGCACTTTATTTACCTGCATGAAAACTATATCAAAGTTCATTTTATAATATTTATTTCTCTACTAATTGCACTGTGCATGAATTTTATTTTCGTTAATTCAATAGATATTTTTCCTTTAAATTATCTATAAATAATTATAAAATAATTCCAATTTATTCATTTTTCCTGCATTGGGAGCTTAATCATTATTTATAAATTTATTATGAATGTTTAAATGGCAAGATTAAAATAACATTAAGATTTACATTTGGAAGAATTATATAGTTTCTCTTGAAGCTTATATGAACATTCTAAGCCTTTTTGTGAAAACGACTTAAAGTTCGCAGCAATCTGTAGTTATAATTATCCAGTAATAACAAGGTATAGCAAAATATTTTTAATAGTACTTATCTAGTAAACTTCAAGTGGTATTTAACATTATTCAAACCAAAATTTATTTTATTACTACCACCAGGATCTGTGCCTTTTATGTCTACGAAGAAAGGCATAGAAATAAAAATCAAATACATACTTGTTAAAAAAAGTGAGCAACAATGAACAAAAAAGACAAGTTGCTCCTTGAATGTAATACTTTAAACTAATCATTGTTGTAATATATTATATATATGCAAACGTTTTTAATGGTTTATATTTTACAAGAGTATGTTCAATAAGCGGATATACACAATATTTTGAATACAAAAGTACAAATAAGTTATTATAATTACTAATTGCTCTTTAAATCATCTTGCTGTTTTTACAACTACTCCAATAAAATACTGATGTAATTGTTACACAGTGCAGCAAATAAAAAAATGATATCGAACAAATCACACTCAAAAAAATTGACCTTGATACTGTTGGCATTCATAACACTGCGTGACAGCATTTTTTGGCAGAAAAGCCACTATCAATTCATTAATCTGGAGACAACACATAGTCAAACTACGTACTTGGGTTTTTCATATCCTCATCTTTTGTCCTTTTTTCAAGAAGGCTTATTTTAAATAATTTTTTTTTATAATAGCACTTATACTATACTTTAGTTCCCCTTAAGAAAAATATAAAAAATGTCCTTTTAAAAATATATCCTTAAAAGCTTTCATTAAATTTTTGGAAAATTACATATTGTAGGATAAATTAACTCTATAAGACTTCGAAATTTTATGATTTTATCTCTCTTAGTACAAAAGCTGTAACTGTCTTATTCGCGACACAGAATTAGTTTCTATAAAAATTTTATGTAGAAATATTAATTTATAAAAAACAACTAATAATTTTAAGCATTGAGCGATAATATCAAAAAATGTGTGTGCATTTTAAAGTTTATTTACAATTAATTTACAAATCATATAGTTTGTATTCAAATAAAATTTTTTAGGGAAATATTAGATAAATTGTTTCCAAGGACATCTTTTAATTTTTTGTTCAGTTGATCTTGAACTATTCTTTCATATTATTGGCAGAAAAACATTATAACTAATAACCGAGAGCGATAGAATCATAAAATGTGTGTGCATTTTAAAGTTTATTTAAAATTAATATATAAATTTTTATATATTTTGAAGGAAATATTAGAAAATTTTTTCGTTGTTGTTCAGTTGATCCTGAACTATATCCTTGGCAGAAAAAACACTATATATCAATTAATTTATCATCTTTTTCCCGTTTTAAAGGACTTTACGTATATCGAGAATGCCGATTTAATTTTTCTTTACATATAAATATGTAAAATTTGTTCGCAATAGTAGTACCAAATAAGAAGGAAGGCTCTGTAAAAATTTATTAAAATGTTTCCTTCATTTTCCGTTAACAAAAAAACTGTGCCTTCAAAATATCATTCCATATCCTTGAAAATTTTCATCAAAAAGCCTTTTAAAAACTGTGTCTTGTAGCCTTAAGTTAAGTTCATAAAACCTAAAAATTTTAGGATTTGCAGAGTCCGGCTCTGGGCTCAAAATTAATGTTATTTTTAAATTAATTTCTTACATAAAATGTTTATAAAAATTAGTTTTGTGTGCCGAAAAAAGTAGTCATAGCTTTTGTACTGAGAGACATAATATCACGAAATTACGAAGTCTTATAGAGTTAATTTAAGGCTACAGTATATGATTTTTAAAATTTTTTTTATGAAAACTTTTCAGGATATGGAAGGATATATTTTTAAAAGGAATTTTTTTTTAATTTTGTTAGGGGATTTGAAGTAAATATTTTTATAAAATTCTACATAGTCTTTCCTTTTATTTGGTACCAAGTTCGCTAAAAAATATTAAATACAAATATTAAAAAAATGTATTTAAAATAAGCATTCTTGAAAAATGTTAAGTTCTTTAAAAAGGACAAAAGATGAGGAAATGAAAAACCAAGTACGTTGTTTGACTGTATTCTATCTCTAGATTAGTGGATATATTGTTTTGTTTCTGCCGCACAAAAAAATAAAAATCTGTCACGCGGTGTAATAAGTGAAGGTATCAAGAGTCTATCGATTTCAGACCGTACATTTTGTACCCACAAACAAATTTATTACTTTGTGTCTGACGAGCGTAAAATCAGCTACCCATTTAGCATTTGGAAGATTGTTTTAGCAAACATCACTAAACTGAGACTTCTAAGACTACCTAAATGATTAATCAGTTGCACGCCAAAAACAAGGCTCGAAAATGATTTACCCATATGCTTAGAAAGCTAATACTTTAAGAAACAAAATATACAGAATGTGTGCAGTCATAAATTTATTATGCAGACGTTCGTAATGTGACTATTTTCAACATTATTATAAGAACAAGTTTATGTTAATTTTGGCCGAGCGGTTAGAGCGCACAATTTCGTACGTGAAGGAGCTTGGTTAAATCCGCAGTCCACAATGAAATAACAAGAAGTGAGGAAGAATAAAATTTACTCACAATGATTACAAATATGACTTAAATATGATTCGAATATGACTCGAAAATTATTACAAAAAGGCTTAAATATGACGCGAAGAAGTCTGGCAACTGATGAAAGAAAGAGTCATAAATGAATTTTGCAGAAGAGTTGCGGGTAGGGTACCATTTTCTCCCGGCAAAAGAATCATTTATGATCAGAAACAGAGCGCATATTCCGGTTTTTTAATCGCGCCGATGAGTCGAAAAAGACTCGAATTTGATTAGAAATTTAAAATATGCTAACTGGGTTTGAACAAACGTTGATCCCCTTTGATTTATTATATTTTATACCAATTTTATCGTGAAAATTGTAAATGGCTAAACCATGTGATATGTCTGCTGCCTTAACCAATTCTTCACTTTGACTCGTCTTTTTTTGATAACTTACTTCAACGGTATGTCATAAGAGAAGAATATCATTTATGAATGTACGACCAAGATAAAATTCTAAATACTATTTTTTTTTGTATTCATAGTTATCAATCCTTAGGTCAACGGTTCTCAAATGGTGGTCCGTGGACCCGTGGGCGTCCGTAGCAACCATGCAAGGGGTCCGCGTGAAGAGCCGAAAAACAGTGTTTTCAAAAATAATAAAAGTTTTTATTTTCGATCTACATACTTCTTTTTATATTTTATTTATTTTTATTTTATATACCTACATAAATACATATGTATTTATGTTTTAAAATTTTCAAACACGAACAACAAAATATTAGTGCGATCTTTCTTATTCTTCACTGCTTAATATAAAGTGCCCCAGACTCTGTACTGACTGTTATTGCCATCACTATCAAATCGGAAACAAGCTTTCAAATTTACTAGATATCGTCAAAACTTTTAAAAATAAAAAATGTCAAAGAATGCGAAAAAATCGCAAATCCACGATAGTTTATAAAACGTAATGAAGAGATTAATACTGTAATGTATATTAATCGTTCTTGTTGTTTAGCTTTGATATTGTAATAAAACCCCATCACGGCAATTTAAATTTGTGGATGTTTTCTTGTGAATTGAACGTTAGAAACAAAGTGTACAAAAGAAACTATATTAAACTTGAGCGATATTTATTTTAAATATATTTTAAAATATTTTTTTGTTTTCTACACAGTTAATACATTTAATACATTTTTGCTTACGTCAAAGAATTCATTTCATAATTATTTATTAACGAAAAGAGAGGTTGAGCTAAGAGGATGACAATGTAGGCCGTACCAACGTTGATTTATAAAAGTTTACATTAATTTTTTCCGAAAATATTGCTCCTATAAACAAATATTGTTACTCTTAAAATAATATAATGTGAATTTCCAACAAAATATTTGTTAAAATAACATAAAATTTTTTTTATTATATCCAATTCTACTGAACGTTATTAAACACATAAATGTACTTAAACTACATACTTGTGCATGTTGTAATTTGTTTGCCAATTTATATTGTAACATTTTTTATTTATATTAAAGTATACTTTTTTAAATCGTTTTTTAGCAACAGAATAAACAGTTAGAAAAAAATTAAAAGAAAAAGAAAAACATTTTATTGTATTAATGTAATGGCTGGTTATAACATTACAAGTTCTATGTGAAAAGTTCATTAGATTAATTAGCTGCAATAAAAATATAACAGGCAAATGGTAGTTTATAATTGTTATTAAATTTTTAATAAAATTGAATGCTTTTAATAAATTTAATTAACTTAAACTTACTAGTAGGCTTACAGTGCAAATTAAAAAGAATTTTCAATAACAAAAAATTTTGTATAAATAATATTCATTCAAATAATTTACATCGAAAATGGTACATTAGAGACGAAACTTAAATCCATTCCATTAGTTTTATCCTTCATATACATTCCTCAAAAACACTTAACAGTGAATTTTTCAATAAAAAATGATTCCTTCAGGTTAAGAACTTTGTCATTATTAATAATAAATATTTATGTGTAATCTCTTTGAAATAAATATGTTTAAGTTGAAAGTTATTATTTAGGCTTCAGTTTATCACTTGACTTAATGTAAATTCAAATTATTAAGAGTGGAATATTTGAATATCAAATAAGACTATCAGAATGGATTAGTAGTGATATTAGTACATATGTTCATTGTTACCACTTGTCACAGTGGATAATAGTAAATAGAAATTTCAAACATTTAACTAATGTAATTATCTAAATAGAATACGAGAATTATTGCAACTTCAAATATTTATTAAAAGTTAAATGAGTTTTCTTTAGTACAAAATTTCTAATCTCTGATTATTAAACATTCCATTCCGCAGTAAGCATTGTACTTACTGATATTTATTTGTTATCGTTAATGAAACTATCGTTGGTGAAAATTTTTAGTCCCTGTAAGTAATGCTGAAAAAAGTGAATAAAGTAATTGTTTTCAATATTTCTTCACAAAAAATTCAAGAAAAATTAATTTTTTGTTCACAAAATGTTAATAAAACACAATATAACACACATATACAACACGCGTATGTACTTTAATATACTACTTATTTAAAAAACATTTTTAAATAATGGAAAACTACTATTTTTAGGGTAAAAAAGGTCTAATATATAAAAATTACTTTTTTCTTCGACCTTCTTTTGTTTATAACAATAAAAAACTTTCTTATTTTCTAGCTTAAGCTTAAAAATAAGAAAGCCGTTTAGCATTATTGTCATATAAAGTTAAGCGGTATCGTTAAGTTTGAAATAGCGGTTGGCCAATTATACTGATGACACCTTTCTTTGAGGGCCCACTTATTTTCAGAAAGTTTGGAGGTCCATAACAAAACGGTCACCAAAATCTCCCAGCTGAGTATATTTTTTTATTTTATTTATTTCTTATTTTTTAACGGTTATATTTACTTATTGTATCTTCAATAAAATTGAACTAACAATAAGAAATCAAATCTTAACTCTAAAATTTTAATTTTTAAGTCAAGCCAATGCCAGAAAAAAATATTGGCTTCAGCAGTTGGTTCTTTGCTTGTCTACGTCTCTCTTGTTCGGCTGAGAGTGTGGCCTCTAAAGTTAATGATACTTCAGGCTAGTTTTTTTTATGTATCTTGTCACGTATTTAGAAAATACTGTCCTAACCAGCGGCACATCTAAAACATTATGAATTCGCTTGTTTACCATGGGGATGCTGTAATCGTACGGAGTATTTCATTTTGTCGCCTTTGAATTTTCTTTACATTTGATGCCGAGGCAGTGCGCCATAACTGGATACCGTAGGACCATAATGGCTTTAGAATGGAGTCGTACAGAAGAAGCTTACAATCTAGGCTTAGAGTAGAGTTCCTTCCAATGAGCCAATTCATTTGAACTGATGTTAATTTCATTTAGGTCACCTTTGCATTTATGTGGGACTTTCGTATTAGGCGGCGATCAAGATGAACAGTGAGATATTTTTCTTCAGTGTGTTGGGGTATAGTTTGATTATTTATTTGTATAGGTCTGCATGTTTCTCTGCACAATGTGAAATTAATGGGTAGACATTTTTTCTTGTTAATTTTTAGCCGCCATTGTTTGAACTAGGGTATATACTCTTGCAGTTTCCTGAAAGCTTCTTAATGGCTTTTGTGAACACTTAGAAAAGCTGTATCATCATCGAATGTTGATATGTATATGTTACTGCTTACCGTCAAGTCAGAGGCATATATCAAGTCAGAGGCATATATATTATAATACACGACCGATGATGCTGCCTTAAAAAACTTGTTCTTCAATCGGTTGCGGAGGGCTTACAAAATTACCTTCGTAAACAACAAAATTGCGATCAGTTAAGTAGCTTTCTAAAAGCTTAAGGGTGTTTGCGGGTAGGTTTTGCTTTAGTTTATGTATTAAACCTCTGTGCAGTACTTTATCAAATGCCTGTGAAACATCGATGAAGAGCGCAGAACAATATTTCTTTTCCTCGAAGGTTTTTCTAACCACATTCACGAGTCTATGTATTTGTTCAACCGTGCTATGTTGCCTCCTAAAACCAAATTGATGGTCTGGAATGCATTCAGTAACATTCAGTATGGGTGTTAGTTTACTCATAAGTAGCTTTTTAAATAGTTTCAACATGCTCGACAATAGGTTTATAGGCCTATAGGATTCCACCTCCCATTCATCGGGTTAGCATTTGAGGCGCAAAATACCATTGAAAATAAATAAAATTATCCTTTTTGCAGTATAGGGTAGCTGTAAGAGTATTTTATTGCTTATTTTACAGCGGCTGGAGCTTTTCTCGAATTTAAGCCAGCAATACAGCGTTCAATCACACGAATATTGAACCTCAAGGTATAGAGAGGACTGGTGGCAGCTCAACTATAGTATCAGACGTATTTGGAGTAAATAGTTTTTGCAAGTGGCTCAGAAACGTAGTACCTTTCTCAGTGTCAGTTCTTGCCCATTCTCCGTTGGAAGACCGTAATGAAGGCGAATAGTCTGTTTGAGGTGTTGCGTCGAGCCCATTCAGAAATTTTGGAAGAACAGTTTTCTTATATTCTAATACAGTTTTAAGCTGTTTAGTACATTCCTGCAGCCTAGATTTTAGCTGAGGGGATTTCTAGCGCTGCCATTCCCTACAAAGCCTTCTTTCTTCAGATAAAAACCGTTCTACATCTGCTGAATAAATTTTATTTTACATCACCTGAATTAGAGAAGCTTGTTTAAGATTTGCCTCAAACATTCTAATAGAGTCATCTATGTCAACACGCGTTTTTAATGGAATATTTTCCGTGCAATCAGTACTCAAATATTTTTTGTATTTCAATTAATACATGTGGTTGTCATAGTTAAATCACAAGTGGGTGATGAAGTTGTATGTGAATATATAGTAGCAATAGTTGGTAAGTAATCTGAAGACAAAGCTAAAGATGCTTCAACTTAGCTCATTTCGCTGGGCACACCCTTTACCATTCAAAAATCAATAACATCAGGTGTTTTCGGCGATCTTTTGGCCAGTAAATTGGCTGCGCACTTGATATAACATTCAAACGCATTTTAGAAATCGTGTCAAACAAAACGCGTCCCTTTTGTGTGATAAGACGAGATTCCCAAAACGTGTGCTTAGCGTTGTAGTCACCGGCGGTCAAAAAACTAAGTATATGGTTTTACTATTCTGTGGTAGCACAATCGAACCTGTACTGTCCAGTCCATGTATTTTCCAAAAGTCTTCATTTGTCGCATAGTGTAATTTTTACTTCAGTAATTAATTTCTTACCGAATTTAATAAATTTTTTTATAAGCTAAAAATTAATATATATGCATTTTAGCTTAATATGTTTTTTCCAAACTGCAAACATGCATTGTTTGCATAAAATTTATATGAAAAGCACTCAGTTTTTGAGCTTTTTCCATACAAACTTTTTACTCAAGTCGCTTGTTTGCATTATGAAAACAGCACATAAAACTCCATAGCATGCAATATAATGTTAAACAATTTTATTTAATTACATGTAATAATAACAAACTATTTCAATACAAAATTTTCATATGCAAGAAAGCATAAAATATTTGACAAAATTTAATTATAAGCCAACACAAATTTTTATACACTAAAGTAGTATATGATAATTTCCAATATGTTTAAATTTTTAATACATTGTGTAATTTTGCATTCATCAAACGATTTATTTGCTATTTAATCCACAAGTGCTTTATTAAATTATCATGATTTAATTTCACTTTAAATATTTAAAACTTAAGAGTAAAATAAATTAATCAGATGCTCAAATAACTTTATATTATTAAAACATTTTATATGTTTAGTTATTAATACCAACAAGACAATTATAACGATGTTAGTGTGCTGAATCATATGAAAAATATAACTTTGTCCAATTGTATAAAATAATTTATAAATTTTGAATAATAAATGAGTTTTAATGAAGTCATCAAAGGCACGTTTATTTACTTAAACGTTTGTAAAATCTTATATGAGATACAAACTTTAAAATGTGTGTATGTTGCCATTTTATCGCAATGCTGTCACTATGGGAGCCCAGTGATTAAAATGTAGTAAAACCCCATGTTGGAAGGTCCTCCATAAAAGGGTTTCATATAATTGAGTTGTATGACAAAAATATATATACATATTTATAAAATAAAATCATGTGTTACTCACTTACCTTCCGTGAGCCATGAATATTACACTTAAACAAGATGACATAAACATAATATAGCGATGATGTGGATTAGCACTGCATTTTCATATTTGTTATTTTATGTTGATACTTGCATTTAAAAATACTTTAAACTTTCTAAAGATTAATTTAAAAAAAATATGTATATGCGCTATTTTTTATCATAAGTTGTTAATATTTATATCGCCTTACAATCAGGACTACTTTATGCAAATATATATTAAAGAATTTAATATTAAAAATACGTTGATGCGGCACCAATACTGACAACATCGGATATAATTATCTTGAAAAACTTTGTCTATCGAAAGCTTGAAGTCTTTTGAGAACGAAACCGGAACACTGATATCAAACAATGATATCAAAATATGATAAAAAATGTCTTGAAAATCTTATTTGGTTGTATTCAATCAACATATATGATGATAGTGATGAAAAATGCCTTATCTTCCGGAGGTCGAAAGAGAGTTAGCTACATTTTCCAAAAATTAGATGAAATTCTGAAAAGAATGCCGTTCTTTTTACCGACAAATTCCAAAAATTCTTTTAGTATTTTTATCTAGTTTTCAAACCTGCAATGCACTTTACTCTATAGTGTTTCGTTTTTTTTTCCTACGAGTGAAAAACTGAAGTAAAGCTTAAAAATGCATTTCATATGATGGAAGTTAAGGTCCGCTTCAGTTTAAATCTAAAGGGTTGGAAAAATCTATTTTCAAATCATTTCGGAGGTGAATATAGGGATAATTCCACTTATAAAGTGGATGGAGCATGTCTGAGTAGTGACACAAACCATAATCCCAAATCGACAATACTTACACAAACAGCTATATTTGGGAGAATTCTTTGTGGCACGATAAGGTCTCCTTTCATCAGGATCATCACATATAATAATTTCGTACAATGCCATGACTGTATATGACATAATTAATTTTATATTAAATTATAAAACGATTTCTTTTGACTAACATAAGATAACTTCATACAATATTATGGATATAAATGTCGTCACAATCCTTAATCGCCAAAGTCGAGTTAGGACAAAATTTAGTTTTTGGTGTGATGAACCCCATTCGTGTCTAAATTAAATCGCTAACAATTTTCTAAGTATGTAACTTTCTTAAGACTACAATTATCTATAAATAAGTTAAAGAAAAGCAAACTGCCGACTGATTGGAAGCGAGTTTTTGATACTTTAAACAGCTCTCCCGAAAATTTTTTAAAACGACTTAGGCGGTTAAGGCTTGTGACCACAGATATGACATAATCCAGTAAAAAACGACCTTCCAAAGAAGTCATTAAAAAGCTAAATTTTGAAAGTATGTATTGCAAATGTGTATAATTTCTATTGGATTTAACTCGCTCTTATTATTGTAAGAAATTCTTTTTTTTATTCCTATTCACCGGAACTAAAGCGATATAAAGAAAAGTATCTCTTTTAGCGTTATATAACGATATTTTCCTCCGGGAAAAAAAGGGAAAATATTTGCCCATCAGCAACTCGTTTTACTACGATAATATATTAAGTGTAGATGCAATGAGATTCTAAGGGTCTCAGAAGATATGGCCGAGACACTTGGCGGGAATACAATTTCTTAGGGTTGCATATGGTAGATATATTACCTGAGTATTTATATAATAAAGCTTAGAAAAGAAAAAAAAATTACATTTTATATTGTTAATAACTTAAAAACCAATAGCAACAAAATTTAATTAAGTATAACAAATTATTTCAGTTACTTCAAAGATACAAATATTTTCAAGCTATTATAATTAATTTTTAGATAAAGCAATTTTTTGAGTTTTTGCTCTAAGACCCGCCACTAAATTTTGAACACCTACTCCATCAACACTTTTGGCAACATGATTACAACTTAAATACAATTTCCAACTTACATAAAATGTTTTTGCTCTTCTCAGTAGTTGTTTAGTTACTGCGCACAATTTTTCTATTGGGCTCAACTCAGGGCAGTTAGGGAGCTACAGTCCTTTTACTGTTTTACTAAAATCGTGATTATATCAATTGAGTCCTTTCACTTAATTGCGAATAAAATCAAAATTGGGGATCGATTTTAATCAAATATGCCACGTTTTGCTTGGAAAATATCAATCCAAATTCCTGTAAAAATTACGGCAGTTTTGTTGTTTTTTTATTTTTGCCCAAGTTCTGCAATATCTATAAAGCTACTGGGCAGGTTCAGAAACATTATTTGCAAGGATTAAAGATAATTTTGTTGTCGAGTTGCAGTTTTTTTAAATGAAAAAGCCAAAATCTGCTCAAGTTGATGTAATATATAGTTAGCTGAAATCTAAAATCACGTTACTACACTTTTTTAAATTTTACAGGAGAGAAAAAAAACTAAATAAAATACTTCAAGTTACTGAAGTAAAGCAGCTTTATTTTCGTTTGTAATTTGGCTGATTTTTATGATAAAGATTTGCAAATTTGTGGGGACATGCATTTGGATGTAATACGCAATAATTAATCAATAATGCAATTTAAAATTTTTTGTTAGTTACGTGGTTTAGGATTTCAGCTGACGATATGTAAATAAGAACTTTGGTGTTTTTTCAAAAAGCTAAAAATTGTTTTTCTACTATTTGCTAATATCACTGTTGATGCCATGACTGATTAATTTAAACTGAGTATGAGACACATTAAACGAGTGCAAGACAGACGAATATTTAGCTTCTATATATGTGTTTGTGTGCGTTTGTTTAAAAAAACTAGTTACACATATACGTAGGGGAAATATTGAAGAATATCAAAGTGCTTTTGATTTTCGTAGCAAACGTACACAAACACATATGTTGAAGCTAAATATTGATCCGTGTAGCGTTCGCTTTAAACATTCTTGACAGACAAGAGCATTAATAGCTAATGGGATTTTTGCATATTGTGTATAGCGGTCATATTATTTAAAGTTAAACATGTAAAATTTTTTTCGTTTCCAAGCTTAATTATTAGATTAAGTTAGCATGTTCCTGATGAAGATGAAGGAAAGGATTCCAGACTACTTGCGTCCAAGAATTATGGTTCATTTGTTATACCTGTAGTGGAAAAAGAATAAGAAGAAACACCTTAAAAATAGATAGGAGTGGAAAGATAAAGATTGTGTTTAAATAGATTTTGACAGAGTGAGAATAAAGGAGAGGAAGTTTGGCGTGCGGAACTCCGTGCAGGAGGGGTAGTTTTATGTACTAAATTGCCATTTGGTGAGTCAGCGAGAGAACACCCGTTGCTACTTATGAAGAACCTTATAGCTTTGAGTTTCACTACTGATAGATTAGAGAGGCTTCTGAAGGATATTTTCTCTAGAAGGCGAAGACGGTGATCCTGTAGAGTGGGACAAAGGTGTAGGTGAATGATATTTTCTGCTTCTTCTTCGCCTTAGCTTAATCAGCAATCGTCATGCGTCAAACGCATGATTATCCAATGTGTTTAGCGTGGGCTGCTAAAGTTGCAGTGCCCTTCGACTATCGACATGAGGTTCTGCAACTGCAACTTTTGGAAGTTTGGGAATTGCTTACTTTTATTAGCGTTGCGGTGAGGACAGATAGTTCTCGCTCTGAGCAAGTGTGTCTCATTCTACGATCTGGTTTCAGCCGTCTGCATAAGGGCAGCATAAATTTGTCTCCAGCGAGATGATTGTAAGAGATCGCAGAGATTTTCAATATCGACATCCCGCAGCGAGGCTCCATTCTTAGCCATATCATCCGCAATGATGATGCCTGAAGTAGACCCATGTCTGCGTACCCATTTGAGGGTGATGCCTGAATAGCTAGGCTGTGCGGCATTCTAGGACTAAATTGAATGCGGTGTGCACACCTCACGGGTTTATTATCGGCTCTGATTTGGATATCGCAATGCGATATCCAATAAAACCTTCAAAAGTTCATAGCTCTTTTGATGGCAAATACTTCTACTTGTAGGATGGTACATTCGTCCGGGAGTCTGAAAGACATTTTGATCCCGAATTCCACAATGTCGACAACCCGTACAACTCGCATTCACCGTCTGATGATGAGGAAAATCGCCCTTCAAACATGTCGATATTCTCTCTTGAAAGAGGACTTTGGAGTGCAATAGTCTATGAGATCTGGAATAATTCGAGTAGCCTCTAAAATACTACAATGACCGTGTGGTAGATGGTTCCGTGCGCCGATCAAATTAAGCCTAACTGCGGTACGTTGTGCTAGCTTTGTGGCCAGCAAAACCAATGAAGCCAACACAATATAGCAAAAAGTACCTTCGTTGACATAAATTTTAGGGCACCAGTTATAATAATTGACATTATGCGAAGAATTCTCATTATACGAAGTCGATTGTTCGCCAATTACAGTGCTTTCACTATACTGATATGCCGTAAAGTAGTATGGGCATAATTACTGTCTCTAGTATGCGATTGACGTGACTGGGATTTATGCCCCAGGAGAAGCCAATTGCGTTTTTGTAAACATAAATTGTCGTTAAGGCTTTAGCTGCTCTCGCATGAAGTTTATCACTCCATGTTGACTTACTGTCAAAAATAGCACATAAGTTTTTAGCGTTGTCCGAAAGGGTTAGTGTAATGCTATTAATTTGGGTAGCGTGAACGATGGCATTTTTTATATTTTGAATAAGAGTACTAGTTCTATTTTGGTTTGATAGAAATTTAGGCCATTCTGTGGACACCAGTCACTGACATCGTTAAATGCTGCCTCCAGCCTTTGTGTTAGCGTATCTAGATGGACGACAGATTTTGCCACTGCCATATCATCTGCATATGCGACAGTTTTAATATATATTGATTCCTATTTTCCAGCAGAATATTAGTAGCGACTTTACAGAAGAGAGGTGATAGCACCCCACCTTATGGCGAGCGTCTAGAGGCGTGTCTGGTGATACCTGCTACACCCATGGTGGATGTGATAGTTCTGCATTGGAGCATATTCTTTATTAGCTTAATGAGAGCCTAAGCAACTTCAATATCCAAGAAGGCTGTCAGTATAAAATGATGGAGCGCAATCATGTCTCAACTGCTTTTGGGTTGGTGTAGGTGTGTTTGGAAGTTGAGAGGAGAGTACTGTCGATAGTTGTTCTTAAATGAACGTCGATCAGTCGCTCTTTAGAAGGAATGGGGTTAGGCTGGGTCTAAAATCCTTCGCTTTAGAGTGCGATGATTTACCTCCTTTCGGAATAGAGATTATATCGCAATTAGGCCACTGGTGATCGGAGTATATGACCCGGAGTGGCAGGCTTTATATATGGTAAGTATCCAAGGGGTCTCTAATTCTATGTTATGCCGTAGTAGTCTCTACGGACACAGGGGACCGGCTAGTAGGGAGAGTCGCATTCTGGAGTTCCGTGTACGGTTGACAACCTGGAAAGTGGGTGTCCACCAGGACCCTATTGGTCCAGCTGCGACCAGGTTTCTGCATATTCGGAAAAGAGCTCTACACTGCTGCAGAATTCTGTCCAAGACTTGCCTTTTGCGTTCTTGACTGTGTTCTTGTTTATTCAAACAGAATTTGTAGAGTATCCACTTGCTTGTTCTCTTAGCGTCATTGAACAATTTGTAGCGGTATAGTAAACACTATATCATATCTTTTATGTTGTTTTAAGCAAACTTCAATTAATCAGCGACTTTTCTGCCTTTTTCGCCATAAGGATTGCCCTCAGTGATGAAGGTTATTATACAAAACTTTTTGCGGAAACATTTGGTTTGTTTTTAAAAAGTGACAAAAAAGTTAAAATTATTGACGAAATTTGTAATGCAATGCAATATATTGTATATATAAATTCTCAGCTTTGAAAAACACCTATGGAAATGCAGTAACTGGGAAACGTAGGCAATTTTTTTTTGCTCATGTTTTAACAATTAGGCTAGGCCACGCGGGCGCTTTTAAAACGAACGTTTTGGCATTTTTTGCACTGAATTAATTGTTTTGGAGCACTGCATGCCATTACATAACATGAGTTTCACTTACATAAGAATGAGGGAGGCGAATATAGCCCTCAAAACTAGCTTATAAGGTTTGAAAATCACAAATTTGCTTCGAAAAAGAAAGAACGTGCATTTTCAAAATACTCGTGTGTCTTAAGCTACGGTCATACTGGGGATATATTTGACGAAAAAAACGTGGCCAACAGACAAAATTAAATTTAATTTACTGTAATTTCAATATTTTTTTAAATATGGTTTGGAATTTATTACAAATTATAAACAAAAATAACTTTTTGCAGCATAATTAATTTATTTTTTATACATATAATATACGAGTATAAAGCAAATTAAATCACACCAACCTTGAGCAAAAGTAGAGGTTACGCCAAATGTTTGCCAAGCGCGACCGTAGCTTTAGTGTCATACGTAAGAAATAAATAACAAATAAAAATACAATTTAAATTTTAACAACTTCTGTAGCTGTAAAATATTAATAATTTAACGAACAATCTGTATAGTTAAATCATTTAAATTAATTAGAACGCTTCACGTTTCAAAGTATTAAAAATTATGCAGTTTTTAATGAAGCAGAAAAGGATTTGTATCACATTATTTTTTTCCATTATATGGTAATATTACTTATAAAGTCAACTTTTGTAATAAAGCTACAAAGTTATGCAGTCATTTGTTTAATGTATGTACGTTTATATCTACTCCTTTGGTGGAAATTATCGTAAGTTACATATTTTACTAAAGTAACTTTATAAAAAAAGCTATGTCATTTTGTAAAATATTACAGCGTCAATCATAATACTTTTAAAGGTAGTACGAAACTAATTTTGCTCTAGTGCTTTTCACTGGGCAGTTAGTGTTGTCATTCGAATAAAAATGATTCGAATATTCCAGCAATTTTGTTTTATTTCTGTTCGATTTCAATTTAGAATAAGAAATTATTCCAACAGTTTTTGTAAAGTATTCGAATGACTTTTTTAAACTACTTTCTATAAAAATTTGTTTACATTTACGACTGTAAAATAGCGTTTTAAATTAGTTACTTTTTTAAATTGTTAACAATAGGATATGCAAACAGAAGTCTTAAACTTTTTTCCATTTTCTGTAAAATTACACCACATTATGACAGAATAAACATATTTCTTGTTTGGCTTTTGTAACATACGACAATTTCGTTAAAAGAGCTCGATACATTAACCCACTATGTAGTAACTATCGTGTGGTTATTTATTTTTATTACTCTACTTATTTTTATTGTATAAAATATAATCGATTTTATCCATATTTACTTAAATAATTATATAACATCGTATATGAACATATGCAGATATACATAAATATATTGTTACCCAACAAATGTAATGCTGAACGTTTTAAGTATGCAAAGCAGTGATGTAAATTCAGATTTAAACTAAAGGCTTAATTGAAGATACGTTGCATTTTGAAATGGTTCTATTTAGCTTAGGTTGTTTGTGACATGTCTTTGTCGTGGTTGGGTAGAATCTAGTAATTTAAAAATTTACCCCCTTCTTATTGGCCGATTGATCTGAAATTTAATTTATAATTTTGATGTTAATACAATATTATAAATAGAAAATTGGGCTGCGCCACGCCCAGAAAATATTGTTTTTATTTTTACTGGCTTCCTATTGACCGATTTATCTAAAAATAGATTACCGTCTTTACTTTTGAGGACAATACAATGTTATGAATAAATTAATTGGGCTGCGCCATGCCCACAAGATTTAATATCTTTGGTTTTTGGTTTTTTTTTTTGTTTTAACGTTTTTTTCGCTTTTTAACGATATTTTTAGCTTCAGCGTATTTATTTTCGTTTTGCGCTTTATTCAGCTTTGGGGTGCTTTTTTCGGTTTGGCGAATTTTTGATTTTTAGTAATTTTTTTACCCGAAGTGTTTTTTTTGTCAACACTTGTTTTCTTTTTTAGTTTTGGAGCTTTATTATTTATTTATTTTATTTTTTTTTTGTTTTAACACTTTTTTTCGTTTATGTGATTTTTTTCCATTTTTTGCGGTTTTTCGATGTTGATGATATTTTTAGTTTTAGCGATTTTTTTAGGTTTTAGTGTTTTTTTCGTTTGACGGCTTTTTTTCGATTTTTGGTGAATATTTTAGTTTTTTGGCGATCTTTTTAGTTTTGGTGATTTTTTGCGTTATAGTGATTTTTTTATAAATTTAGTGCTTTTTTTCCTTTGAGCGCTGTTTTTCATTTCAGCGATTTTTCGTTTTGACATTTTTTAATTTTGAAATTTTTTAGTTTTAGGGTTTTTTTAAATTTCATGAGCTAACTGTTTCCAAGATACAGCAAATTGTATAAATTTCATAGTCAAAATTACATTAACTAATGAAGCACCCTTTAATTTTTATTGTTTTAAATATCATTGATATTTGGTGTAGTCTATTCTACAGACTACACCAATTAACATTAATTTTGAAAATTTAAAGTGTATATATATTTGTTTATATATTAATTACATCAGTATTTCAACATGTTTCGTTGCTCGCTTTCGAACACCCTTTAATTTTTAACTGTCATATATTTGTTGGTGTAGCGGCCAAAGTTTTACATATTCTGTGAATATTTCAGGTCCGTAGCTCTTACAGCCTGTGACAGACAGACAGACAGACAGACAGACAGACAGACAGGCAGACAGACGGACAAAAATATAGAAAACAATAGGGTCCCTTACACTTTTGGTGCACGGAACCTAAAAAATAAGATTTCCTATGCCGATTCCCTCTAACTACTAGCAAAAGTGAATAATTTCAGAGTTTTCTGCCTTGAATGTTAGTAAAAAAATTTTTAAATTCTCCTTAGTTTCAGCATGACATAAAACTCGAGTTTCGCTAGAATAATTACATGCATTCTCTACGGAAGTAATTAAGTTCTACTCCACATAATCCGATGAAACTTTTCACAATTTCAGAAAAATTATAAGCCCTATAAGAAAATTGCAAAATCTTAATTTGAAAATTTTAATTTTTGATGCAAATTTTGGAAATTTTGCTGTAGTGCATTGAAACCAATATTCAAAGCAACCATAAATCTGTATATACTCTTTATATTTGTGATCACTGACAGCGCATCGTTACATTTGCCAATAAATGCATATCTCAGCTTAAAATACATACATATATGTTTTTCAAACTATTTTCAAATAATTCACAAGCAATCAATACTTAAACAAATTTGTACTCTAAACATTGATAATTTGATATTACACCCGCGTGCTTGTGGGGCTTTTTCTTGGTTTAATTTATTAAAATATTTAAAATACTTCATTAAGCCGCCTTTAACCTTATTGGTAAGTCCAGTGTTATATTTTACAAACATATATATAAATTTTACATCAGTCAATTGACTGAAAAAGCATACAACGTATTTATACATCTTTTATAAATTTACTATTTGTTTTTGATTCTGTACATTACGATAACAATCGCCATCATTATGTTATTATTAAAGAGCATATTTAACTACAAATCACAGCAGAAAATTTATATTTAAGCTTATATTCGTTATTTTATATTTTTATAAAATTATGTAATGATGTGTGCAGTATGGGCTCTTTTTATAAAGAGAAGTAACACTGAGATACTTAATACTTACCAGTTAATTAATTAATGTGTTACCTTCTTTGGGAAAGGTATAGTGTAGTATGAACAGATGGTGAAGTTAGATAGAAAGTTTAATTCTTTTACAACTCTGATATTTTCTAACATTACCGATGAAGGAGGGCACTCTGATGTACTCTAGTATAGAAAAGTATGAATCATTGCCAGTACTGCTTAAGCTGTTGTTAGACTATTATATAAGCTGTTCGACTTCTGCACAAAATGCAACCCTGATATAATGTGTTGTTATTGTTTTTTTTTTAACTTTCCATAAGCTCATTAGATCAGGGCTGCATTTTTTACAAAAGTCGAACTGCATGTGAGATAGTGTAAAACAGGCACTAATGACCAGTGATATGTAATCATCAATTAACCCTTAACAGAGCACCAGGTATTTTTGAACTTTTTTAATTTTTTCCTAGATAGCATCAACAGACCCTCCCAATTTTTTATGAATTCCTCAAAAAAGGTGTTTTGTGTGGGAAAAGTGAGAGAAACAAAAACTATTCTGTATGTGGGCGTGGCAATAGTTGCCAAGAAATGTTTACTCATACTTGTACCACCAGAGCCTGGACAGGCCCTGCACTATTGTAGCACATAAAACCAAAACAAAATGTATAAAAAAGCACACGCAACACATAAGAACTCTTTTCTTAGTTTTATTTCGAAGAATGGAGATTTTTGATAACAAAATGTTCTTTCTGTTAGTGAGTGTGGAAGCAAAGTATGATAGTAATTTTTGTGCTTCTATATAAAATAAATGACAGGTGTACAGCGATATCCCTTTGTTTGCAACATTTTATCAATTAGATATTTAGTTTTATGTAGGCAGTTGACAATTATAGTGTATTAAATGAAAGCTCCTTCCGACGACAATTGGATCTACGTTCCGGAGCGACTCGGGTCCCACTCGGCCAAAGATTGTCAACCCAGTGACAGGTGTACAAATTGGAAGTTTTCTTGGAAAGAACTCTCGACAACAGTAGAACTGTTACACCAACAACAACAATTAGTACTGAAGTAGATATAAATCTTATCCTAACTATTTTGAAGGGCTGGCAGAGGCAATTGACAATGTGACCCATGGAAATGAAGATAATAATATAGAAGATGAATGTTCGAATATTGAAGAAAAGTGATGAAAATAATAAAAACGAATACCAAAGTCAGAAACTTTCAACTCCAACGGTTTATTATTCGAAAGGATGGAACAAAGTGGCATAACTTGCCTCCAGGTTCCAGAAGATTTATGGCTCAACGTATTTATGTGTAGTGGTGGAGTTACAACTGAAGATATTATTGAGCTAGAAATATTCAAGAGATTTTTTTTAATGATATAAAGGAAATTATAGCGTGTGAAACACAGAAATATGCTAAAGAATACACACCCTACCTCAGAAGCGATTTTAAAATATCTTGGTGGTTATACGATTTGATGATAGCCATAATAGGTCATTCCGGTCTCAGTGTGATAAAGCAGGTCCAAAACGAGATAAATTTTTGGAGATTACTAAATATAAACCTAAAAAATTTTAAAATTATTTATTATTGCATATTAAGCACTAGGTCAGGCAATTATTGCCTACCAGTTAATTAATTAATGTTTTACCTTCTTTGCGAAAGGTATATCGTAGAGTGAACAGGTGGTGAAGTGGGAGATATATAGAAAAGTTAAGTAATTTACAACTCTGCTATTGCGCGGGTTTTTGGTTAATTTTGTAGAGCAGTATTGCAGCCCCTCTGGCATCAAGTAGAAGCATTAATTTGTTTAATCTGTGTAGACTTTTATTAGCTCTATTACTTTGCCCACAATTCTGCTAGTATGCCGATGAATGATAGTGCTGTAATGTGCGTTAGGATATGCTACTATTAATCGCTGCCGATACCACTTTAACAGTTCAACAACAATCAACACACAATGACACACCAATACACATCAGACAAATTCATGATGTTGTTGGCTTGCCTGAAACTAGTCTTGAGGGTGAGACCTCAAAAGTAAATATATAATGTGCCAACCCCATTAATAAGGTCGTGTTTTAGGCACATTAGACAATTTCGATGACATGGATTCTGGTTTGTGCTAAATGACATTTTTTACATTACTTGTCTTGGCGTTAAACAAAAAATAGAAAATTAAATATTAAGTGATATTATTAAAACTGGGTGCCTCGGCAGGCCAGTAGGTAGTGTGCTACAGTGTGGAGGTTGTGGGTTCGATTCCCAGCATAGACTCTGGTCTGTTTCACTACAAGGTGTTTGTTACTATAATTATGATACGCGCGTATCATAATAATTTTTTGTTAACGAGCTATAAAAAAAGGTAATCTGCTGAAATAAGTCAAAATACTACCTTAAATAACTTTTGAACTGTGAGGCTTACAAAAAAAATTGTGTGAGACATTTTTTGTAGAGAATTAAATTTCCAAAAAATATATAAGATGAGATATTTTTTTCCAAATAGGAAACACCGAAATATGCATTTGCCTTTCTAATAACTACGAAAAAATAAAAACCTGAGAGGTGGAGGGAGGACCTTCCTATTAAAATTAAGAACTCATACTTGGACAAATTTTTTTAGGTGTCTGCTTACCTATTTTTAAGAGTATAAAGTGAAAATACAAAAAAAATTCTTTTTGGCCAACACTAATATATAGGATAGCTACATTAGAATTTCGGTTGCCGCCCCCTTCCTAAAAGTTTCAAAAAAATTTTCATTTTACTGTATTGAGCTGGCGAAAATTCAGCTATTGCCGTCCAAAGAAATTTATTATTAAGCTACTAGCGCATTTGTGATTTATAGAATAAAAATTTTGCCAGAAAACTCGACTTTGGCCTAAGTGGTTTACACTCTAAGATCATAATTCCCACTTGCTCCAAGTTATTTATTACCAGCTAAACACTATTTCTTGGATTTCTCGATTTTTATATGTGCATAAACTGCATTTGTTTTAAGTGCGAGCCACTATTAATTTTTTAATGTTTACATTTAAATAACTTTGTTATTCGTCAATTTGTATACAAAAAATTTGTTCTGAGAAAATTCAATTTGTTCCGGAATAAAATTTATTTCTTATATAATGTTGTACCGCTTGCAGCGAAAACTTTTACTAATGAACTGAGTTCATTTAAATAAAATTACATTTATTTGAAATATATCTTAAGCAAAACTAAAATGATTGCATTAACTTTCAAATATCTAACAATTTTGACATTAAGACTTTTGTTGTCATCTAGCGTCCAAGCTGAAAATGCAAACCGACCGCCTACACAGCCACCAGCCATTGGATTCGAAGTATTTAGTAAGTGAAAAAATCTATTCAAATAGAAAAAAAAACATTTAATGTGAAATGATATAAAAATAAATAAATTTAGCAAACCAAGAAATGAATAACATTAATTGTTCTTAATATTTAAAAATTAATAGTGAGAGAGTTTTACTTGACTTTAAGCAGGAGACTGAGAGGAAAATTTAAAAGTTCTTTATATTCTTGACTTAAGGCCTTTTTCCACTAATCTACTAGCCTCCAGATGTTCACTTTGTTGAATCACATGTAACCTTCACCAAGTCATCCATATTATAAATATAACGCATTGTTCACTTGAAATTCGACCATATAAGTTCTTTCGTTTTTTTTTTGTTTAAGCCCGTAACAAAATAGTTGTGCAGTAGCCTAGTGAGTAAAACACTTGTCATAAAATAACAAAATAACTGAAAATCGCAGGAGTTCAATGTTTAGCAGAGACATTTTATTTTTATTGTGTTTAGTGTATTCAATGCCTTCTAAATATTGAAATTTATAACTTATTATTTATTAACAAATGTGGTTAGTACTTGCCTCCAATGACATCGCCATGTTAAAGTAATTGGTTAAAATACCAAAGTAGAAGTTGCGAAGGGTATGTTTATTAGCATTTTAACTCTATACTTTGCCATCAACATTTTTCTTGGCTTGTTTTCTAAAAATATCCACCCATATTCTCTGAAAAAAATTTAGTCAGTAGGAATGAATTTGTACGTGTACGAAATCAAAATAAATAAATTAATGAAATTGAGACTTTAGCTCACACACGAAGGGTTCCGTACGAATACGTATATGTACATATATCCCTTTTAATTTTTGCCGGCTTTTCATTTTGGCAATTTTTCGTTTTGCTTTTTTGTTTCATTTTAGTTTTTTAATTTTTAAGATTGTTTTTGTTTATATTTTTTTTTTTGTTGCGATTTTTAGGTTTTTGCAATTTTTGTTTTGTTGTTTTTGAAGATTTTTAAAGTTGTGGCGATATTTTTGTTATGGCGAATTTTTGGTTTTAACGTTTTTTTTTCGCTTTTTGACGATACATTTAGTTTTAGCGATTTATTATGGTTTTAGGGCTTTTTGTCAGTTTTGGCGCTTTTTCTGGTTTTTGGTGACTTTTTAGTTTCAGCAATTTTTTTTTTGTTTTGACCCTGGTTTTCGTTTTGGCAATTTTTTCGGTTTTTGGTAAGTTTTTTAGTTTTGGGGCTTTTTTTTTTGATTTGGTGCTTTTTTCGTTGTGATTTTTATTTTCTTTTTTTTACAATTTTTTCGTATATTACGATATTTTTTAGTTTAAGCAATTTTTTTATGTTTTAATGCTTTTTTCGTATTAACGACATTTTTCTTTTTGTTAGTTTGTTTTAGTTTTTTGGCGATCTTTTTCGTTTTGGTGATTTTTTGCGTTTTAACGAATTCTTTGAATTTTACTGGTTATTTTTCTTTACGCGCTTTTTTTATTTTGGCGCTTTTTCGTTTTGATATTTTCTTAATTTTGCAATTTTTTTGATATAGCGTTTTTTTACAATTTCGAGATTTTACCTCTTATTTTTTATTGTTTTAAAAATCGGTGATAATTGGTGTAGTCTATTCTACAGACTACACTAATTAACACTAACTTTGAAAATGTAAACTGTAATTGCGTTTTCTTTTCTACAAAAAAAATTTGCATTAGGGGAAATCACTCTTCGTAGGAAACTGCTATTGCAGACCTTGCAGGTATTGCAAGTCTAGGATATATGCTACAATATGCAACACAACAAGAACAAAATATAAGAAACTAACATTTCCTACACAGTAGCAGATATGCAATAATAAAAACTGTAGGAAACTTGTCTAGCATATATGCAATTAACAAAATTACTCAGAGAGACCCTCTGAGAGTGTATAAAACATAAACATGAAAATAAAATACAAACTAATAGTAGGCTTCAACAAGAAAAGTAAACAAAGTTGGTTTGTGTGTGTACGTTTATATTATTTGTTCATTTATTTTATGTATTTAAATATCAAATGTATGCATCTTTAATAAATCTTAGTTCAGAATTAATCTACAAATATAAATTAAGAAAAAATTAAAAGTAGTTTTTTATGGTACATTTGAAAAATTACATAGTTATACATAATAACGAGTGATTTTTTTGCTATTATCTTTTTGGCAACACTAGTTTTGACAGCTCACGCACGTTTTGTATCTTGTGTCACTGTCAAACATCTTCAGTTTGGTCTATAATTTAATCATGAATCGTCTTACAAACGAACAACGCTTGCAAATTATTGAATTTTATTACCAAAATGCGTGCTCTGTTAAGAAAGTTCATCGCGCGCTTCTTCCATTTTATGGTCAGTTTAATCGACCTACTGAGGCTTCTATTCGGGCTATTGTAAAAAAATTTCGCACCAAATTTACATTGTTGGACATTAAACCACCAACACGTTTACGTAGAGTGCGAACTGAAGAAAATATCGCAGCCGTATCGGCCAGTGTTGGTGATGACCGTGAATTATCGATTCGGCGCCGTTCGCAGCAATTGGGCCTCTGTTACTCCACTACGTGGAAAATTTTGCGGAAGGATTTGGGTGTGAAGCCTTATAAGATACAGCTGGTGCAAGAATTGAAGCCAAACGACCTACCACAACGCCAAATTTTTGGTGAATGGGCTCTTGAAAAGTTAGATGAAGATCCACTTTTTTATCGAAGAATTGTGTTCAGCGACGAGGTTCATTTCTGGTTGAATGGATACGTGAACAAGCAAAACTGCCGTATTTGGAGTGAAGAGCAGCCAGAAGCATTGCAAGAGCTACCAATGCATCCACAAAAAACAACCGTTTGGTGCGGATTATGGGCTGGCGGCATCATTGGGCCGTATTTCTTCAAAGATGATGCGAATCACAACGTTACTGTGAATGGTGAGCGCTACCGTGCGATGATAACAAACTTTTTTCTGCCCAAAATGGAAGAGCTTGACTTGCATGACATGTGGTTTCAACAAGACGGTGCCACATGCCACACAGCACGCGAAACAATGGACCAATTGAGAGGCGAGTTCGGTGAACAGTTTATTTCACGCTTGGGACCAGTCAATTGGCCGCCCAGATCGTGCGATTTAACGCCTCTAGACTATTTTTTGTGGGGCTATGTTAAGGCTAATGTCTATAGCGACAAGCCCGCTTCGATTGACGCACTGGAAGCCAACATTGCCAACATTATTCGTGAGATACCGGCCGAAATGTTGGAAAGAGTATGCCAAAATTGGACTAAGCGGATGGACCATTTGAGGCGCAGCCGCGGCCAACATTTGCATGAAATAATCTTCAAACATTAAATTATATCGACCCAACTATCGATCCAAATAAATATTTCATGCATTTTTCTGAATTTTATGTGTTTTTTTTTTACTTTCCGATAGTTCTTATAAAATCACCCTTTACATATATGTATGTATGTATTTCCTATATGTTTGAAGAAGACACTCATTCTTTGTAGTATGAAATGATAGTTTATATCCTAGAGGTGCTAATATGCCACCAAGAGTGATTTGCGCTATTGTTTGCACTTTTGAATCAAAATTTGCAATATAATAATTTTTCGAGGAAGTTAATTTATTAGAAATTATTGTAAGATCATTTACGAAGATAAATTTTTGATTTTAAGGAATGCTAAATAGCCATTTTTTTTAATATAAAGTAAAAATATGTTACATTATTTCCAGAAAAGAACAGGTCATAAATGTCTGTATATTACATTAGTATTTCCACATTTTCGTTGCTCGCTTTAGAACACCCTTTAATTTTTTAACTCATATATTTTTTGTTGTAGAGACTAACGTTTTACATGTTTTGTGAAAATTTCAGGTCCGTAGGTTCCCGAGAAAACAGCCTGTGATAGACAGACAGTCGGACGGACAGCTTGTAAAAACGGCTTGTAACAAAAAACAACTTATAAAAAACGAACAGTTTGAAAGAAAACAAAACTTATCCCATTATATTTCAAAAAAGCTAATGTGGTGTGGTGAACTCTGTGCATAAAAATAGTTCAAGCAAGCTGAGCTAGTCACTGGAGCTAGCAACATGGGATGATCAACGATGTACCGCAGGAGATGAAAAATTTTAATTCCTGAGTAAACGAAAATGTACCGCAAGAGATGAAGATATTAACTCTGCTCTAGCTCTAGTAGTAATATACGATCTAGATCAATACTCCAGAGGAAAGGAAAAATTTCCTGGCTTAGATATCATGCATGCTGGATTACAACTTTCATGGGCTCTTTCAATGAAATCGAAAAAAATCAAGTTTAAATTTGTGTTCTCAGGCCGAAAAATATTTAAATTACACTTTAAAACCCAAGTTTAAGTTGAATAAAAGAGAAAGAACTAAAAATGACATTTCCCCATTTGCATACAAATACTGTGTGTACTAATAATATTTAGTGAAACAATCACTGAAGAATTAATAAAATGTTGATTCATGAATTTTTTTGTTTTAAATGAAAATAATGCCCTCGTCCATGTTTGATAATACTCAGCTGTTGTATATGCCTTTAAATGTTTTATATAAATATTGGTTTGTACAAAATATATTAAATAAAATACTCTAATTTATCAAAACCAAACATTGTACGCATCAACATTAGCAGGATGCCAGGCGAAGATATTACATCCAAGTCTTTTAGTAAATTCTAATTTGATAATTTCTCCTTTTGCGTTTTATTTCAACTTTTTCTTTAAATTTAATTACTACTTTTTATATTATGATTAATGTTTTTTGGAGAAGTTCTTTGTCATATTTGGGCAGTTTTCTTATTTTTTAACAGTTTAATTTTGCTTTTTGACACTTTTTCTTACTGCTTACAGAGATATTAAGCAGGATTATAAGAGAATTTGCTTCTTTTTAATTTCAGAATTTTTAATTTTCATTTAAGGAAACAAAAGAAATTGCAAAGGAACTATTATAAGTAAGCTAGCTATCCATTTAAAATCTTTGGCTAATGATAGACATGACAGTGTTCTGCGGTGTAGCAGCTTTTCTGGTAAAAAAAAACATATTTAAATTCCAGATACGCCAGAATATACATTCTTTATTTCATTACTTGGCAATCTAAACAACTTTGAGCGGAAATGTATGTCTGTATATATATGTGTATTTGCGTACGTAGGTGTAAGCATTTGTGGTAATAACCCCGAAACGGTTAGTAAGCCACATGAGTAATATAATGTTTTTGACTTGATTCTTCCCAATAATTGCACGCACTTTCCCATGTATAGTCTATGAGTTTTAACGCACATAAGTAAGTATTTCAGTATATGATTATTTGGCATGTTATTATATAACATTATTTTAGTAGTATAGTCTGAAAATTTTATTATATTTTTAAATTGAAAGTATCTGAAAATTACGGTAACTAATTGTATTATTTCCTATATATATTTTTAATATATTTTTAGACTTTGAAATATATTTTTTCATTATTTTACTATAAAACAAAAACTTTTCAAAAAACCTTTTTTTTATTAAAGTCCTACAACGCGCTCTTAGGGTATCCAATCTTAAATAATAAAAATTTTGAACAAACTGTAGCATTTTCAATTCTAGGGTTAGCTTTTAAGATACAGTAGCTTTGGACTGCTTCACCGGATTTCAACATAAATAGTATCGTTTAAAAGCGACACCAACCGAATTCAAATCCATTGACGCGTTAAATTTAGAAGGTTATAAATTGAAAATTTTACTTATTATCCAACCAATACTGAGCCATGTCATGCACAGATAGGAATATAATAAATATTCTAATTTAAATCCAATCAGTGTAATAATATTTATAATGACGCAAAAATTTGGAAATTACGAATATAGAACCTTTGCAAGATATGTGCCTTCTTTGGACTTATCTACACGCAAGGAAAAATCATGGTTGAGGCAACCATAATCGAAGAGCAACTGTTATTAAATATGTGGTTCAAAATGACCATATGTATGCTTCAAAGTAACCATATAGGGATCCAAATAACCATATATATGGTTCAAAATAACCATATATGGTTCGAAATAGCCATATATATGGCTTGAAATAACCATATATATGGTTCGAAATAACCATATGTATATGCTCCAAAATAACAAAATATATGCTTCAACATAACCATATATGGTTCAAAATAACACAAGAACTCAACTTTAGTTTATGTTAGACGACTAATCCATTAAAATTTTGTTCAACGGTTGGCTCAAAATAACATTATATATGGCTCTAAATAATCATTCATATATATGTTGCTTTCTTAATCATATTTCGATTAAAAAATTGACAGCAGTTAAACATTTTTATTTTTTAACTAAAATCGCAAAATTATATAAGTTATCTAGTGCATTTGTTGAATCTGAAATAAAAAAATAAAATTTTTAATTTTATGTACACTAGAGCGCCGATTTGCGTCGCTACTGGGGACCGGGGAAATGCTACGCAAATCGAGTCACTTTTTTCTACATAAATGCTTTTTCTACATAAATTGATTGGGTCAAATATTGAAAAATTTATTTAAAAAATATACCCATTTTTTATTAAAAAAAAGTCACATGGAAACGTTATATTCCTATTTAATTATAAAAAAGAATTAAGAGAAAATAAATTTACATAAATAAAAACATAAGAAATTAAGTTAATTCATTTATATATCCATATACATAGCCAAACATTCATCAGAGAAAAAACATAAATTCTCATTTGAGACTAGGTTTATCTATCTCCATCAGATAAACATAAATAAAAAACACCTGTAACTAAGTTTAGAATAACTTGCCTAGAATAATGAAATGGTAATTCTCCTTTTTCACGCAAATTCTAAAATTCTTCCCATGTGATTGTGATATCAGTGAAAAAATCCAACTGTTTTTAGTGACACAAATCGGAATCAAACTGAAGCAAATGGGATCGACGCAAATCGGCGATCCAGTGTATTATTTAATTTCACATTCGTATTTGTTGACACCAAGTAGCAAGTTACAACATTCGATATCGATCGAAATTTTATAAAAATTCGATATCGAATTGCCATAATTGGCCTACTGTTATATTTATTGATTGTTAGCATATGTCTGTTTTGTAATATTAAATTTATTATTTTGCTCTTTTTTCAAATTAAACGCCCCCAAAAACAAATAAGCAAACAGCTTATAAAAAATCACAAAACAGACTAAAAGAGCACTCAGCTAAGGACCAGAACAAAAACTATTTTGTAAGCAGACGCCCATGTTTGTTTTAGAACCATATCTTGGTTGAAAATAAACTGCTTTAAAATATTATGGTTCTCGTTATATTTTATTGTTCTAGAATCATAATGTAGTTTTATTTTTACATACACTATGGTTGTAGTCAGAATTCTTTTAACAATATATATTGGTAAATTCAACCATGTTTAAATTTTATAAATGGTAATAATGTCGTGATTATATGTAAACATGATTTACAATCATTTAAAACAATAATAACTTGTTTGCCACAACCATAAACTATATTAGAAAACATAACATTGTTTACGTGACCATGCCACAACCATATCTTTGCTCTGCGTATATGTAATGCAGACAGTTTGAATATTGTTAACCATATTTAACTAACTTTCTGATTACCGAAATCTCGAAGTGTTACTTCGAAAAGAAAAAGTTTTATAAAGCGCTTAAAGTTGTCGATAAAATCAATTTCCATTGATTTCGAAATCTAATGTCGTTCATTTCTACACTTTATTTGAGACTTTTAAGATGTACCTCGAATGCTTACATGTATTTATCTGAATATAGTGAGCGCTTTTCTATGTATATATATATGTATATTAGGGTGGTGTACAGTCTTTGAAATGCCGGTCTTATCCTCTTAGTAAAAACCTAATTTTACAAGAAAAAAAGGCAAGCAACTTTACTTCAATAATCAGTTTTGACCCGCTGCATTTCGCAAATGATCTGTCAAATAGCGTTAAATATAATCATATTAAAT
Organism: Panzeria rudis; assembly: GCA_956483635.1. NCBI lineage: Eukaryota > Metazoa > Arthropoda > Insecta > Diptera > Tachinidae > Panzeria > Panzeria rudis. The sequence continues at coordinate 28,999,658 of OY101449.1, read as the reverse complement.
AAATTCCCATATTATTTCTAAATATACTGTAATTGAATAGGAATTATGCATCTGGCATAATTAGTTTAGCATAACATTTTGCTTCAGCTTAAATAATTTTCGAACTATGACTATGTGTTCACAGGACCAACGTAACGACTATAAAATGTGAATGTTTGGGGTAACAGAAAATTGACAATCGTAAATACTAAAAATTTGGTGTTTAAAAATAGATTTGTTGAAAAAAATACAGTAATACTGCACAAAAATATGACAACTTTTGTCCGTTGATTGACTTTTATCACGTGATGTTTACTAATTTGACGTCCCTGATTTCAAATATATCCTGTTTTTTATAACTGCTCTTGTTTACGAGATATAGCTGTCACGCAAAAATCGCTGTGCTAGTGTGTTAATTCGCTTGTAATTAAGAAAATATTAAGTTTTCTTGTTCGAGCATTCAGAATAGCTGTCTGCCTTCAGCTTTAGCAAAAAAATCATATAAGAGAAAGTTTTTTTCATTATCAGAAATAAATAAATTATAATTATCTCTAAATTTATAGTGTTTTATTATAAAAAAAAACCTGTGTCATGTTTTCTTAACCAGAGCTGATACAGAAATTTCAATCACGGAATTGAAATCGTCATAAGAAATTGTACTAATATCATGTAACATAACCCAATCATCAGAAATGCTTTTGTGCGGTGTAATCGAAGGATTTTAAGTGCATTATCCGTCCAGCGAAAGACGTCAGGTTTTTGCCATAACTCTGGACTAAATGAAATAATAATTATCTGGGGTTATTTTTGATCCATTGTGTAAAAATTCGAGTTATATTAAAAAATTGTTGATGTAAAAAAATAACAAGTATATGGCGGTTATTCTCATTCTAAACGTACACTCAAAATATATTGTAGCTCAAATAAACTGAATAAAAATTTCAAAATAAATAAAAAATCGTTTGAAAACCGGTCTACCCATTTTTCATTTGTATCAAAAGCAAAATAAATTTAATTTTCACTGCTAAAAATTTAACTGACAAAACCCTGAAAATTACTGATATTTTCTTTTGTTGCTGTTTCTTAACTATCAATAAAATTAACGTATAAATTCGTAAAAATAACTGTTTTTCTTCTTTATATCTACTTTTTGACTGCTAAAAACCGACTATGCCCTCCTTAAAAATAACAGTTGATTTGTTTCAGTTCTATTTATTAACTATTAATAAAGTTAACAAAATATTCCGTTATAAGAACTGACTTTACTTATTTAATATATTTTAGGTACATGTCTCTCAACAAATAATAATTGATAATTAATATTTATAAAAAATAAATTTTTGATACATACATTTACAAGATTTTGCAAGATACATACATTTTGGAAACACATTATTGCATACATATAATAAAATTATGGAAGCTATTAACTTAACTTCAGTTCAAGACACTTGCAAGTAGTTGTTAGGGTTGTTATAGTGCTATACAGATTTTCAGACTCTAAATTCGTCCATACTTCTATTCTGATTTCTCCGCCTTGATATTTTTCTGAAATATAATAAGTAGATCAACATAATTTGTGGCAAGGCGTTGGCGTAAACGCCTAAGCTGTTTTTGTAGTAGATTAAAGAGCACTAGTTGTGTGTTGTTTTAATCTATTACAAAAAACGACATATGCGTTTACGCCAGCCCCGTACACAATCACGCCCATGACCTATAATTGCGTCGTAAGTAAACAAACTTTAACACATTGATTAGGTTGAACGAACCATCTTATAAGAGGAAGGCAGTTAACAGTTCCAAAAACAACAGCTGTTTTGTTGGTGCTCATCTCACATTAAAATTCTTCTTGTAATAGCTTTGTAAAGCTGCAGTAGCCTTGCTGGTACAAAAAAGAAATTAATAACTTCTTTACATTTTGTTCAGGACAATCCATCTATTCAACTACTTACATATAATTCCATGATGTCGTCATGGAATTATATGTAAGTAGCGTCTTCAGGAATCATTGATCTATCTTGACAAAGGTCAGCAAAGCCGATATGAAAAAATTGCACAAACATTTTTCTGATGTTTTTATATATGAAGTTTGACAAATGTTAGAACAAAAGTATGTCTCATCAAGACGCTATGTTAGAAAAATATTAGTTTCTCTTATAATATATTCTTTAACATTTCTAACTATACTGACCTAAAAGTAATTATTAATTATAAATGTGTGTATGTCCATAAATTACTTACCATTTAGGAGTTCCTTTTCTTTTTATTTGCAAATGTACTAATTTACATTTTCTCATAAATAAGAAGTTATTTTATACTTTTACTATTTTTTAATAATATATTTTTTGACAATTTTTTTTTTAAATTGTCGAATTTTTATATGAGGAGAAATTTAGAAATAACTGAATTTATTAACATTACCAGAAAATCAATATTTCTTTGTGGTTATTTTTTTGTATAACTTACATTATAACTTAAATTATAAGTTTCTTAGATAAGTGACTAAATTTTCATATATTTTCAACTTCACGGAAAACTTTTTAAATAAAATACAAACAGTAAATGTAAAACTTATTTGAGTGTATATATTGTTTTTTTTTACCAACGTATCTCATAGAAATAAGAGAATGTTGGATTCATATTATAGTTTTCGCCTCATTCAATGGATCATGATATAAAATTATATATTTCGATTCTCTAACATTTTTGTGTATTGAGTATTACATTTGCTTCGCGTTTGTTCTGGGAATAATTTAAGCAAGAAATACTCCACAAAAAATGAGTAAATGGCTTAAATCGCTATACATATCGACGCAGTTACGTAAAAAGGGCCAATCTGCATATTTTTATGAGGGCCAATCTGTTTTTGTTTACGTTATTACGACAAGTCAAAAGGGACGATCTGCTTGGGCCTATCTGCAACGAGCTGGCTTACAAGGGCATAATTTACTATTTTAAAAATTATATATTTAGGTATTTTTTAAACTGTTTTGGCTTTGATAACACTGGACAAAAGTATGTAGCTATAGTAAGCTTTTGAAACCATATTTTACAAAATCGAACACACTAGACCAATTCACAATTTTGTGCAAATGGTCTTGCATAGTTGAATTTGCAAAATTGTATGGTACCACTAACAATTGTTAAGTGATGAGTATCAATATACTATACTAATTTGAAAATGATACGATGCGAGACCATTTGCACAAGATTCTGAATTGGGCTACTATGAATAAATTATTTTTCCACGTTTCTTTACGTTTTTAATCAAAGAAAATTTAAATTCAATAGTGACTAGGTTATTAATAAAAATGATCAGAACAAGAGGAGGGAACAGAAAAATTACTCAAAAACAGCAAAAAATATTATGTATCTTATGTACATCGATTATTTTTAAATATCCCTTAATGCACAAAATTTCTCAATAACGACCAGCTCCTAATCAAATTTTAGTTCATTTCCATTTACTGAATTCATTTTAGTGGGCTCAGGTGTAGGACTAGGAGCTGTTTGCAACTTGAATAAGGCCAATGATCCTGCCTTTCTTGCTACTTGTGTAGGAATGTTTATTTTAAATAATAATTATATTTTAAAATACTGAATTTTTCACTATACCATTAGTTGAAGTCTATGGACCAAATACATATACATATATGTATATAACTATGTATTTTGGCGCTCGAGAAAATATCAGCATCCCCTTTAAATGTCTGAATGCTTTAGACTCGGTTATAGTTGAGGACATTAAGCGCTGTGGCCACTGATCAAATCGACATCAACTTGGTGCATCAAACTCACTTTTTTTTTATTGTGTTAGTATAAAAACTCACATGTATATGTTTGACGATAAAATCTAAATCAGCATTGCCCAAGCCCTATGCGCTTGGTGCCCATTTGTTTTTGTGAAAGCATTTAGCTACATGCTGCACTCAGCACTAGCAATACGAAATACACAAACAACTTTGTCTTATAAGTTTTTTTGTCGTTCTTTACTGTATACACGCAAGTGTATACGCAGACAAAAAGGCGATGTCCTTCTTGAGTAGATATTTAAATGTCAATTATACTATTTCTAATTTTAATTATTAATTATCTTTTTCAGTACATAATAGCTATGTAAAACATTAGATAAATTCCTTTTGATTCCAATAGAACTTTTTTTAAAAATAATTTGTTTTTGAAAGTAAGCACCTAAGTTTTATTTTCCTGCCTATTATATGCAAACATTGGCCTACAATTTTTCATATTTGAGTAAAAATATGGAAGCACATAGGGCCAAAGTGCCAGATTGGACCTTTTTAATTTTTAATTTCTAGAACTATTGTTACGCAAAAAAGACCCAACTGCACTATATTGGTCTTTTTATCATTCTTCTTATAAATACGGACGTTAAGATGCTAATGGAGCTACTGAAATAGGAAGATCACTAAATTTCTCGAAGAAACCGACCAATTATATAGTCAAAAACATTACTTGTTTACCGTATGATCCATGTAAGTCTTAGAAACATGATTTTAAGCTGCAGATTGGCCTTTTTTACGCAACTGCGTCGATATACTCTCTAAAAACAGAAAAAATATAATAACCCTAGGACAAAATTAAAAGTTATGACCACTTTTTCAATTTTGACTTAGGTTTACACGGAAAGACAAAAAATGTTTATCTTTAAAAATAATTCTTTACACACATATAGATATAAGCGAAAAAAGCTAACTCTTTTTTCATATAAGACAAAATTTAACTAAATCGACTAACAACGTTAAAAGTAATGTTTTTTTAAGTAACTATTCGTATCAAAATGCGACCTTCTTAATACATTCTTTGGAAATATAACAACCCACAGTGCTGTAGGAGCAAAATTTGTTCAAACTAACTCAGAAATTTTTAATATGATAATATCTTTATATCGTTTCTACCCTTCAGCTGATGTTAACTTTTTTTTAACGTCCGAACAATTATAGATAATATATATTAAAATTTTTTTTAACATAATGCTCAATACATTTCATACGAATTCAACATTTTATCAGAATACACACCATATTTTGAATTTGAAATAATTCAGATGTATAATCTTTGATGTATTTTAACATAAACTTCTTAGTTATTTAGTAAAAATTTAAAATAAAATAAAAATATATGGATGACACCCAATACATTTGTTTTGGTACAAACCATAATTGATTGGTAAACGTTTTGCAATATAATACAATTTAACAAAGTTTCCAAAACTTTTAAATATTAAGATGTTCAAACCTACTCTTGTATTTTAGAGTATGTCGTTAATGCATTTCAATAATTGAACTGACTAATGAAGCGTACTAAAGAAAACCAGAATTTAAAAATATGATTATAATTTCTAAAATTTTTTAAAAATTGTATATGTGATATAAGAGAACCCAATTTAAATATTCTAAAACCGTTATAAATTTAATGTCGTCTTTGGAAAAATTCTTAGTTTTTCAATGTGGAAAAAACAACAGCATGCATTATGGACACGAGATTTTGTACGAAGAGAGTATAAAATGAATTTTTGTTCTTCGTTTTTAGCACTTAATGGAGAGTGCTACACAAAAGAAAATTATGTACATTTATTTATAATCTATTAAATGATGCTTAAGCTGTTTTCATTTTAAAATTTATGCGTTTATTTTATGAAATATTTTACTGTACTTTCAACGGACACGAAAAAATCATTTGAAATGAGAATCAGCCATATAGAGGTTTTGAACAATTTGCATATATCGAGAAAGTGATATTACGAATTTGAATTATTTATTTTTTTACAAAACAGAGGACGCCCTAATGTACATACACACATACATAAAGTACAAGTGTTTCCTCATAAATATAAATTTCTGAATTTTTGATGATGCTGCAAAGGGGTTGTGAATTTTTATTGCTGGGCGTTTACATTTGGGGTTTGTTTCTTGCTTTGCTGTTTGTTATTTTTGGTACGTATGGTTATACATATTTTATTTCTAAATTTATATATCTTTTACTGCAATAATAAAATCTATCGCCAATATGTAATGTTGATAAACATATCAGTTAAATTGTTGCAATGAGAAAGTAAGGTTTTAAAAAATGTGTGCGAGAGAATGATTAAAGAGTTAATTTTTTTTAAATTCTACTGCAAAATAATATATTTTCATTGCTTAGTTAACAGTTAACATTTGTTAGCTTCATATTTTAAAAGGAGTTAAGTCGACAAAAAAATATATACAGCTTTTCTTATACCGATTTACACCCCAGCAAAATCTTTTGTAACTTTTGTTGTCGCTAGTACTTTTTCAATAGGTTACAAAGTAATGAGCGGTACTTATTTATTTAAAAGCATGCTTCAAATTAGAGGTACTACTTAGGGCCATTATTACAACTTAGCAATAGTTAAAGGCAGGATTTTGTTGAACGGCAAAATAGTTTATCTTAATTACAACTTTACTTTAACTGAAAGTAACGATAAAACAACGAAATACACCCCACATTGCGTCGATGCTCCAGCTAGTCAATAGAGCTCGCTGCCCTAATGTCCCCGATGAGCTTCTTCGCTCTTTTGGTCGGATATATGTAGGTTGTATAAATATTAATGAGGTCAGATGGAGTGAAGTATCTCTTACGCCGTCTTAAGAAACCGACGCACTTGAATACTTCTTTTGTGACCTGAAAAATGTGATCAGTCCATCGAATGTTACACTGAATTTTCATGCCAAGAACATCAATAGCATTCATAATTACAGATGGAGCAACTAGCTCGGTCATGCGTCTGTGCGTGAGCATACAGCATTGGGGCTTGCGAGCATTAAAATCGACCCTATTTGCACGACCACTGAATGGATTGCTATTAGATCGTTATTAAGTATATCATTCATGTTTTGCCTCTTGGCTCGGATCTCCGACAGGCTTGACCTAGTACTGAATGAATGCGAATGGCAAATGCTGCTATAATCTGCAAAAGAGTAGATAAGATTGTAAGTTTGACAGAGAAGGTCGTTAAGAAAAAAAAAGAAATAGAGTAGGAGAAAGGACGGACCCTTGCGGTACTCCTGAATAAATATTGAACTCGTTTGATGCGATCCCATCTATTGTAACTCGTATAGTGCGATCCCTGAGAAAGGTCGATATATATGGAGAGAAGTCATCACCGACACCAAAAGAAACAAGTTTTGACTTGTGATAAGGCAAATTTTTTACAGCACCTATGAGCTTAGAACTTTCACTAAACTTTCCAAAATGTTTTCATTATTTCTGCGAAAAATCACTTAAAAGTGGTTTTAAATCGTATTCTTTACTTTAGGAAACAATTAGAGCACTGCAATCGTTAATACGTATACACAGTATGCGACCTCTGGAACAAATTTTTTCGTGCTAATTTTGTTGTCAATATTTTATTAATGACTTGTATTTCTTTTACGTTAATTTAATAGCAAAATAATTTAATAGCAAATGTTCGATAGTTTCCGAGTAATATAAGGAAAAAACAAAAACACATGTAAACACCAAAACTTGGAGAAGCAATGTTCTCAAATGATTTGAGTATAAAAAACACAAGTAATGTTTGGCTAAGACAAGGTCCAAACATGGTAAATGTATAAGCCATTTATGCGAAATGCTTTAAACCTGAATTTTTCTAGATAACTCAACGTACTAAATAAAATCATACATATTTACTGTATGGGGAAGAAATCAAAAATCTATTTTTTTATAAAATCCTGTTAAAGCAAACAAGGAGTGCTTCAAAGTAGACATGACTTCTGTGGAGTGTCTTTTTTTACTGGGATATACCCAGTAAAAAAAGACACTCCAAAGACGTCATGAAAATGTGGAGTTTGCCATCCGGAAGTAGTGCAAATTTGGATCATTTCTAATGATTTTTTACATAGGGTTGTCATTGCAAGAAGTTCTCTTTTTAATGACTTTCTATGAAAATGCACATACATATATGAAATCTTTTTCTCTCCGACTGATCCCAAATTAACCGATTATTAACTGATTTAACCAAAACCTTGCAAAATTAGTAGCGCAATAAACAGATTAAAACAGATAATCGATTAATTGAATTCCCTAAAATTTAACGACACCAACTTAGTCGAATATAATTTTGAATATCATTTTACCTAAATGCAGTATTATTCTATACTTTACTATCTCATAAAAGTCAAGAGAATATCATTAAATATATCTTGAAAATTGTATATGGTTTTCTTGTATGAAAACTACATACACTGAAAAAATTTCCTTCATAAATTCTCTGAATTTCGACATTAATCCAATGAAAAACAATTTATAAAAATTACTTATTTCTTCGACCTTCTTTTGTTTATAACAATAAAAAAAAAACTTTCTTATTTTCAAGCTCAAGGTCATTTATTAGTAAAAATTTCTTTTTTCGATATTTCGCTATCCGCTGGATAGCATCATCAGGAATCTATGTACATATGTGTGTACATGTATAAAAACAAAAAAATCATATTAGACCTTTAAATTACTTCTTAAAATTACACAAACAAATATACACTTACAAAGAGTGACAATAAACAAAATAAAAACAAACATATAAGTCTTTACTTTCTCAATATTAATTGTGCACTAATTGTTTATGTTTTTACATATTAAATTTCTATAAATCTGAGCGCAGTTTTCAACATCTATCTTGTAGTTCATTCGATCGTCTTTGTTTGTGTTAATAATGTGGAGCATTTCCAATATGTAGCGTTTGTTGTAATTTTTTTCTCTCTGGAAAATCTTTACTTCTTCCAAGTTGGGTATATGATCTCTCTCCGCACAGTGGGCAGCAAGTGCAGTTTTTTGAATAACATTTTTATTTCTATTTTTAATATCTGATCTGTGCCCAGCAATTCTTGTTTTAAGTTTATTCTTGGTAGTACCAACATATACTTGTTGGCAACTGTCTTCTCCTTTACCCATACATTTTATTTTGTATATCACATTTGCTTGGTCCATTATGTCAATTTTACTTTTAGTGTTGGCGAAGAGTTTTTTGAGCGTATTATCCGATGTAAATGCTATCTTATATTTTTCTTTGTCTTATATATTTGCCCTCTCTACTCTTTCTGAAATACCTGGTACATACGTCATGGTTTTGTAAATTGTCAATTTTTGTTCTCTTTTATTGTTTTTATTTAGACATGCTTTAATTAAACTATCTATAATCTATGTTGGAAATGCATTCTGTTCTAATATATTCGTCAGTTTTTTTAATTTTCTTTGTGAAAACAGGCATCGCTTATCCTGAGAACTCTTTTTATTAAGTTTGCTGCCGTATTCCTTACTATGTGTTTCGGTTGAGCAGAGTAAAAATTTATTATGCGGCCAGATGACGTTGGCTTTAGGTACCAATTAATTTTCAGTTCTTGTCTTTTTCTTACTATCAGCGTGTCCAGCAAACAGCCGTCGGATTCTTCCTCCATTGTAAATTTGATTCTTCTATGAAAATTATTAAGTTCGTTAAGAGTTTTTTCTATTGCACTTATTTTAACAATTCCAATAAGGTCGTCCATTTATTTTGTAAGTAGCCTAGGTTTTTCTTCTAGTTTGTCGATTCTTGTTTTTAGTAGCGCCTCCATAACTATATCCGCCACGATTGGTGAAGCCGGAGAGCTCATTGGTAGTCCTCCAAGTTGTGTGTAAATCTTGTTAATGGATTTAAAATATCTATTTTCCTTAATACAAATTTTCAAATTCTTTCCCTCAATTATGCTTATGGCATAATCTACCGGTATGCGTGGGAAAAGTGAGACCACATCAAAGGAAATTAATTTTTCGTCACCTTCTATTGTCATATTATTAATCTTATCTCTAAATTGCACCGCATCCCGATTCTTATAGACAGAGTCTTTTGTCAGTTTTTTTTAATATATTAGTTAGGAACTTACACAATTCGGTAGATGGCGAATTTACAGATGCACAGATTGGTCGAAGTGGAAAATTGTCCTTATGTATCTTCGGTAGTCCATATATTCTTGGTGCTGTCGCCACATCTATTTTTAGTCTTTTTTTCTCTATGCTGGAAATAACATTGCACTTAAAAATTCATCTACTATATCACTATTTATTCTTTGTAGTGTGGCTGTTGGATCCTTATTGATCCTCCTATACATCATCATGTCACCAAGGATATCGTTCATTCATAGTCGTCTTTTTTCATCGCCACCGTTGCATTACCCTTATCAGCCTTCAAAATTAGTATATTCCGTTTCTTTCCGATTTCCAATGAAAAACTTCATTAAAACTCAAATAAAGTCACGCTTCGTTGGATTAATGAAACAAGTTTCGTTAAAATTATTTTAATGAAAATTTCAAGTATATGAAATAATTTCATTGAGCTATTGTAATAGTTTCGCTAAGCTAATGATCATATTTCATTATTTTGTTAAAATTATTTCATCTTTTAATGAAACTGTTTCATTATTTTAATGAAAATATTTCATCATTTTAATGAAATCCTGTCATTATTTTAATGATGTTCTCTCATTATTGTAATTAAATTATTCGTTGTTTTAATGAAATTATTGCATTACTTAGTTGCCTCATTAGCTTACCTCTTTTATTGACTATTTTAATTTATTAACAGTCCCATGCTACAAATACGTACGACAGTCGCAAATGCACATCAGAAAAATTTGTAGTGTTGATGACCGCTCACAGTAGCGAACTCAGACTCATGTTTCTTATTATCCACTTTATAGGCAACGTCTTAACCACTTCAACCAACAGCACTGTCAAGACAATGTGTCTATGAGTGTATAATAATAAGAAAGAGTACAACAACAACAAACATATAAAATGAAAAAATATTGTTGTCATAAGTCCAATGAAACTTTCTAACGACACTATGAAAGCTAACGAAGCAATTCCAATGCAATTCTTTGACAATATTCGTCAAATTTCATTAGAATTGTGAAATATTTCAATAGAATTGTAAAAAAAAAGCTAACGAAATTGTTTCATTGGAAATTCTGCCAGTGTACAACAAAACATACAATTCAACATATATTTATTTCAGCATAACATAATAATAGCAATATTTTTATTGCATAAACCCTAAGCGAAAAATAACAAAAGCAAAATAAAACATTTACAACTTTACAAATGCAACATAGGGGAGCATATCAAAATAAAATGCAAATAAACCCAAAGTACTCATTAAAATTAACATAAAAAATCAAAATATCATAAATGGTAGTGATATCAAATGCAATTAAACCTAAAAGGATATAAAACTATAACAGAATAGCACAAAAATATGTGTAACCATTTGTTACGCAACAAATAAATCCTGCAAAGCAAATAACAATAAGTGAAAAAGAAAACATAGAAACCCTTAGAAAAGCCCATATAATGCTTAAGGCGATTCAACAGATTATAATTAGGTTTTGTACTTGTGCTGGTACTTCAATGGATTCTTTTTTTTATACAAAACAATTTAAATACAGCCACAGGCAAAAATCACCCCGAAAAATTTCTAAAAATTATTGATGGTGTAAAAATGAATGAAAGTTCTAAATTTTTTAAATACTTCATTTTATACTGAAAGAGGGTGGATATACATTACTACATAGATATTACCTAAATACTTCAGCATAGTTGCATATTAAGGATATATATAAAATTAAGTATTTAAAGTCAAAAATGGGGCCGCTAAATAAGGCATAATTTAAGAGTTTAAATAAATAAATATCTTATATATTTAGGCAGACCTTTATTCCAGTTTTAAAGGTCTGCCTAAAAATATAAGTGGTTTCTTTAAATATATATTATTGTGATTGTGTTGTTAAGCACATCAAGAAGTCACAAGTGTAGAGGGTACATATTTTAAAATATTCATTATGGAAATATATCGTTGTAGAGTCTGGATATGCTTTTCTTCTAATATATATTTTTACACAAGTAGTATAACATAATTAAGGATATAGTTAATGTTTTTGCTTACAAAATAGTTCTTGCAAAAAACATCTACTACAAAGTATTTAGTTGTGGCACCTCCCCCATGTTTTATCATCATGTTCGTTGACGTAAACTAATTGTGTGTACAAAGTTTGAAACGAATGGGTTAAGTAAGAGTAGTTAAAATAAATATTTACTTTTCATGGGCGTGGGACTGCCCACTTTTTTACCCAAAATGTTGTATTGTAACGATAACTAAAGGTTTATGAAAGGTTTCATAAGAATCGGATTGGTAGAAGTTCTTCAAAATTAATATTTAGGAATATGTGCTTACTTTGTATCAGCGTGACCCTGCCCATTTTTCAATAGGACCAATCTGGAGCACATCCTTTTTAATAAAGAAACATAGTCTGACATCGCTTCATAAATGGCGTAGTATTGAGGGAACATACATAAACAAATGACGAATTGATAAACTTTCTCCTTTTTTTAATTCGGTTAAAAATGGTGTCAATATGTCTCCAATTACGGTAAATAAGATGCAATTGAGGACTATTAACTTTTCAATTTCAATTAAATAATTTTAATTTAACATAACACAGAACAACACGAGCACAACTGAATACATAGTTCACAAATATGGCTTAAAACTCCATAAAACTAAGCAAATTTAAATAATCAATCAGATTTGTAAATTTAACTAATCATGAAAGTAATAATAAATGGTCACAAAAATAATTTAGAAAATATTAAAAACTAAATCTGAGATTTAGGTCTAGTACGAGTACATCTAGGTATACTTTAAACTAACTTCGAAATGTTCATTCATTTGAAAAATATCTTAAATTTAAACAAAATGCTAAAAGTTCAAATTAAGCTAATTTTTCTTGAAACGTGCAAAAATTGCTACATTCTGGTATGTGATAGAAATCGATCGATTTCAAATCATTCGATTTCATCAAACTAATAATAGCCAAATGTGTGTTATGTAAATCGCACAATACAGTGAAATCGAATTTAAGATCGAATCAAATATTTTAAGCCTCGAATACAATAAAAACATTAATATGTAATCTTTCAGGAGATTTTGATTTTTGAAATCGACGTGATTTGAAATCGATCGATTTCCATCACATACCAGATTAGCTTTTTTTATAAAATCGGTTAAGTCCTTTAAAAATTCTAGATAATTTTGAGATATGCATATATTTTGCAATGGATTTTTTCGGCTGCATGAAATAGTGCAAACAATTTATGAAATATCGTCCAAGTTATATCAAGCCCAAAAAAATATGTAATATGAAATAAGACTCAAAAATAGATGAAAAATCGACCACTGAGTTATTGAGAAATGTTTTTGAGTTGGAAAATATACAATATTTAATTTTCAAAATAAATATGTTTGAATTTTTGCCCTAAAAAGCACCGTCATTCTTTTCTAGCGCTACAGAGAAATCAAATTCTTCAGGAACATTAAATTATTATAAAATATAAATTAGTATCTAAAAGATATTTTAGAAGCAAAAAAATATTGCTAATCCAATTTACAATTTTGGGCGGCCCTCAGCCCTTGCGAATCCCACCTAGTTTCTAAAAAGCTTTAATGTTCGCCATTTGCAAAAAGTCTTAAGTGTGTGCATTGATTTACCAAAGCATTTTATGGGCCTTGGAACAAATTTGGACTTTATAGAAAAAACCAAAACAGTTTAAATTTTTTAAAATTGTTTGAGCTTTTTTAGGAGTTCTGAGATTTTCAGAAGCAATAATTTTATTCGAAAATATCAAGAAAAGTTGAGTTTTTTCTGTGTACTGATGAGTTTAACGCTTTTCTTTGAGATACGGATCAGAAAATTTTATTTTTTTTTGTTCTAATTGTAACGTTAAAAAATCGTAGCAAATCATTTTTTTTAGTTTGCAGCCTTATAACTCAATGAATATAGCTCCAATAAATACAGTCTATATATTTAATGAAAGAAGAAAGACATGTCAATACTCAGTGCAAATTTTGTATAATTTATATGAACAGATCTCAAGATTTTTCAAAAGCTGCAAAGAAAACGTATCTTCGCGAATACGCTTCTTAAGAAAAATAAATGAGTTTCATATTCGTGTTCGGTGTTAGAAAACATCTCCTATTTGGGGTTATGACAAAAAGTTGAAAATTTGTAAGCTAGTTTAATCAATAAGATAATTATCTTTTAAAGAAATGCAACATATCGTTACTTTAATTTACAAAAGGCGTATCTAACATAAACAAATTTTTTAATTTTGAAACATAAAACTTAACAAAAAAATTACAAATCAGTATTATATATATTTTAAGAACTATCCCAGCAAAAACTTGGTAATGAGTTGTCATTACCCAACAACATACTTTTCAACCACAAACTACATACCGTCTGAATTACTTTACAGTAGCTGAACAATTCCTTACTAGTAATTAAACAAGCCATCTATTCTCTTATTGGCAGAGTACTAGTGTATCTGCTTATCATACAGAGGATAAACAGTTCATACCGTGGGGAAGCAAAATAGATTTTTCTATTAGTGTTCATGTTTGTGAAAACAAGTGCTAAGCCCATAATAAAATAGTTGTGCAGTAGCCTAGTGAGTAAAATACTTAGCATAAAATAACACAATAACTGAAAACGGCATAAGTTCAATGCTTAGCAGAGGTATCTAATTTTTATTGTGTTTTGTTCATTCAATGCCTTCTAAATATTGAAATTTATAACTTGTTATTTGTAATCAAATGTGGTAAGTACTTGCCTCCAATGACATCGCCATGTTTAAGTAATTCGTTAAAATGCCAAAGTAGAAGTTGTGAAGGATATGTTTTTCTTGGCATTTTAACTCATTACTTTGCCATCAAAATTTTTCTTGGGATGTAATATGTAGGATGGATCCTTTTTAACATTTCTTATAGTTCGAAAAATAAACATAAGTTTATTTATATTTTATTTATTAAGATATTTTTTTCCAAACCTAAAACTTCTTTTGTTTGAAACCTGAAATTTTAAATTATTGTAGAGGAGGAGGTAATTTTTCACAGTCATATCTTTGGTAATGTGCAGCTGCATCAGCGGCGGAGGTACAAGCGGTGAAAGTTGACTACCTCAGGTGTGAAAAATTTTGTGCGGCTTGTAACTTTAGTAAATACCGACTGATTTGTAAAATGTTAAGTGCTTTTTACTTAATTTGGCTTAAATTTTTTAGCTTTGAAGGTTTAAAATCAAAACTTTAAAATTTAACTAAAAAAGCGTTAATTAAAAAAATTTTTTTTTACATTTACTTTAATGTTTTCATTTTGGATGTGTACTCTACATTTGTCAGTGGTCGAAAATCATCAACCTTTAAAATAATGTTTGAGTTTATGGGCGTGTAAAAAACTTTGCATGCGTTGTGTGAAAAATCTATGAATAACATTTTATGAAGTAGATCGTTGCATTTGCTTCTGCATAAAGTTAAAACATTCTGGCTATAAATGTGGCCGCTAATAAAAATAACTCAAATTTCGAGAAGAAAATGCGTATATTAGTTGTATCTGTTTAACGAAAATTCGTAAAAAGGGTTTTGACAAACGGACGCACTTACAATTTTCTTCCAAATGGTGTTTCAATTAAGATTTTTAAGCTTCACTAATTTTCAAGATTATTAGATGTCAGCACTATGTTCACATTGTTAGCAGTAAATTTTATATAGAGAATATTTACCTTTTTATTTCTTAATTTCTATATTCCAAGCTAATGGGATGCGGCATTCTTATTTTAAAGATTTTAGTACTTTAACTTTGGGGTCCTCTGTAGATTAATATGTTGTATATTTTAAATCAAAGTATTAGAGGTATTAGTAATGGTGTTTAAATAAGGACATGATGAAAATGTCATGTTTATATATTTTTTAGATTTTGTGGAAATGTCATATTAATCTCCTTTATGCCACATTACAATGTTTTTTTATTTGAATGAACAAAACAAAATGTTATTATAAAGATATTTATTTTTAAATTCTAAAATGTTTGTTTTATTTAAGTAGATTGGATGTATGGATTCTTAAGTGTTTTAGAGAAAAAAAATAATAATCCTTACAAGCGTTTTTTATAAAATAACATCTCAAATGAAGTTAGTAAGATAAAAATGTGCCACCCACATATCAATAGTCATTTTATTTGCTTCAACTAAAAGCCACTAATTTTAATATTAATATCTAAACTATAATATTTTGGAAAGTCTTAGCCATTTTAGTATAGGTAAGCCTGCAAGGTGGCTTATGGGATGAAGGTAAATTCAGCTAAGTGGAGTCCCTTGGAGAAGAACTGAGAAAAACCTAATATAGTAATTTATAAGAACAAGTAAAAAACTTCAACCACAACTTTGAACAGTTACAAACCTCTTATTTTATGCACAGACTTTCAAAAACCATTTGAGAATTTACAAACGATAATATTTTTGAAAATCACAAAAGAAAAAATTAAGTGTAGTAGGCTTAGAAACTTATACAAAACCCAACAAATATTTTATATTCGATATGAATCTATTTTATTTTTCTATACCTGTATACAATTAGAAATCCATTGGATAACAATAAAAGTATTATAAGGCAAAATGAAAAATAAAACCCAAATTAAACCCTTGAGAAGTTTATTATTTGACATATTGTCATAATTATATTTTTAATGAAATTTATTTGTTGATGGCTATTAAGCAATTGTCTATATGCACTTCATTGGCGCTTTTACCAATTGTTATATAGACAATTGCTTAATAACCATCAACAAATAAATTTCAATTAAAAATTTCATAAAACTTTAATTTTTATCCCCTATAATTCAGTCATTTCTTATCCGATCAAAGTGAGTTATTCAGTATTCGATGCGTAACGTAGCGTTTCAAAAAAGATATAGATTACTTTACCTAGCCCTGGACTCGGGATGGCGCTTTAGAGGAAAGTATACATCGAAAAACACAAATGTAGAATTATCTGGACAATGGCCGAAAATAATTTTTTCTCATGTTTAGCACATCCTATTTACCCTAAAAAATGCTGTAGAATCTTTATACGTTTTGCTTTTAAGGCAGTGAAATATAAGTAGGCAAACATTTTTTAAGTTAACATGTGGCGAACACATTGTGGCATTTATAAGTCAACAATGGCTTAGTGATGATAGTAACTGTTTTGAAGTCTGAAAGAGCACAGGTTCGTATCCCAGCTGGGTCAAAAAACAAGGTGTGAAAACATATAAATTTATAAGTAAACAGTGGCTTAGTTAGTAAAGTAATTGTCTTCAAATCTAAAAGAGCACGGGTTCGTATTACAGCTTGGTCAAAAACAAGGTGTAAAAAAATATAGCTATATATAGTGTCTATAAAAAATTTTTTAATTTTATTTTGTTTACTTACCACTTATTTTTTCGCTTCAAGTAAGTCAAAGAAAAACTTGTTAATTCCTGTGACAATGTAAGTACATTTAAATGGAGTACCCCTTATATTTGGTGCTTTTCAAACAGAAATAAATAGTTATCGAGTCAAATTATAAGTAGTTATGATGTTAATTTTCAAATTTGTTTTTGCTTACCAATTAGATTTTCCTGGGTATACACAATATATTTTGCGAACCATAATTAAAGAAACCAAGCTATGATTTTAGGTAATAACAAATACACTCTTCTACTGCGATTTTAGAAGCATCTTGAACAAGTTTTCAAATTATGCACTATTTTTTACATGTTGTCTTGGAACAAAACGTGCAAAATTGCAAAATATACGGGCATGTTCGTAAATGAATCGCTGCGCTGCTAATGGAAATTTCAACATCCTAAAATACTTTTCTGAAGCATATGATGCATATGACGTATAAAATAGGCAGTAAAAATGGCTACTGCTATAAAGGAGCTCCATAAAACGTGTATCAGCATTAATACCTTTACGAACAGGCACTACCTTTTTAGACACGCTGTAGACCACGAACGGTCATCTCTAGACCCCCAAAATAGTATGAGAATTCTTAGAAAGTAAACCGATTTTTAATTTGAGAAGATTGACATAAACAAAAGCGTGATCGTACAAGGTGAGTCATTCTACTATACATGCATAAGTATTATTTATGAAAAGTATCCAGGATTGAAAAAATGCTATTAGAAGCAACTAAAAAAAATTGGCTTTAATTTCTGGCCTCAAATTACACATTTTACCTTTTTTAGCTCTATTTGCAATATACGCTATCTTTATATTATATCAAAATCTGGTCACTTTGGTTTTAATACATATTTCGAATGAGAGAAAAAAATGAATTTTAAGAGTACATGCCTGGGATGGCAAATGAGATTTTAAAATTGTACCAATTGTCTAAAATTTTACTTGTTTGGAACTAATTGTACTAAAAAAGATTTTTGAAACCAGAAAGATGTATTAACGTAACGCTATTTTTGGAGTTCTGATACAATCCCTTTACAAAAGCTTTACAAAATTTTCAGTATAAATTATGTAATTCGTAACAAATCTTTAAATCATTTTAATGCTGAGATACAGAAATATTTGATCCGGAAGTTATATGAAGTGATAAATGTCCATGGAAATCGTAATGAATAATAATATTTATAGTAGTAATAATACAAACTGCTAAGATAAATAATCATATGCATATACATCTTTATAAAAAATTTATATATTTCTTTAAAGATTTATTTTAGGTTTAATAAAATCTTTTTAGGCAGATTATCACTATAAAAATTTATGTTATTTTTGTTTCAGTATCTAAAGACAAGCAAATAATATAAGTATGTATGTATATACTCCTGTTGAGAATACATACATTTCATTTTAAAGCACAACGGTTGAGCTATCTATGTTATTCCATCTGTTATTATCATTATTTAATTCCAAAAATATCTTTTTATTACGAATAAGAAATGTATCTCGTACTTGCAAAAATCTTAATAAGATTTAATAACAAACATTTATGAAATTGTTAACGTAATTCATTTTCACTTCATTAAATCTTCACTTGTTTGTGTAAACAACGAATACAGAACAGGAATCTTTGTAATATCTTAGTGCGGGGGCATTCACTTTATAGAAACGTCACAAACTATCAACGTACAGTGGCGAAGTAAAAAGAACTTGGTAAACAAATAAGAACAATAGGTTTAAAAAACCTTATAGAAAGAAAAATCTTTAAGTAAATTGTTATAATTATTTTGAAAATTTGGAATAACTAGCTTGATATACTTGAGCTAAGCCACCTCTAATCAACGAACGGCTGGACTTCGATTTATATAAAATTTTGTATGGAACTCTTTAGTATATTTTAGTATATTGAAAAACAGAAATAATCTTATATCTAAAAAATTGCAACGATATATTGCAGGAACATTTATTACAACTTTAATTAAAAAAAATTTAAGAATATGCGAATTTTCCATTTTTTGGCAAAAGCATGAGTAATATTATAATACATACTATCATATTACTTATACGTCTACAGCTTTGCGTTCAAAATGAGACATACGCATTTTCTCCAGATTTTTTTTTCAAAATTAAAATTCGTAAAAAATGCCCGTTAAAATTTTTTAAATGTAAGGATATTGCTATGTTTTTTAATAAATAAAAATTAAGGAATGATTTACTAGTTTTATGCAGATATATAAAAGGCTTCGGAAAATTTAACTATTTTTGTTAAAGTTTTCCTCTTTTGTCCTGATCGTGCAGCATATCGGTACATGAAACTATGTGTTCTTTACATCTGAGGTGTAGGGTATGTTCATTAACTTTGTATAAAATAATAGGGCAATGTTGTAGCAATTGTCTTGAATGGTACGAAATTTTCCTGAGTGGTGACCGGTGAAAAGAATCATACCACAAAACTAGAACAAAAATGTTAGCAAAAACCTTCATTGCACAAGCAAATTTTTTCTATATTAAAAATATTTCTTTAAAGTACAGTAATTCAGCTAGTATTGAAGAACCCATTACAGGACAAGTAGCCTTAGTTTGGGTGAAGAACCTATCATTATTATTCAATTGGCAATGCCATGTAAAAGTTACCGCTCCCTTTCATATAAATTTTCGGGACTCGAACCGGTTGCTAGTCCTTGGTAACAAGTCACGTGATCTGTCTTGTGACTGGTTGTTTTCCCTTTAGGGATATTAGCCCCCTAACTCCCCCACATAACGGTCATTTTTGTCTCTTTTATAATAAATCGTAATAACCGCATCTAAAAAGGAGTACTGCGGGGATAAAATATGCTACAAAAATGTTAGCCATATACTTTTACTATAGATCTTCAAAGACAATCAAGCTCTATACTCAACTTGTGCATCAGAAATCCTTGAAAACTTAAACTATATTTAAGGGTTAACTTCATACTTATTCACAATTAGTACCCGGCATAGGAAATCTTGTAAGTATTACGATTAAGTTGTAATATATGTATGTTCAGCCCTTATATGTAAAGCACATAGGGAAATATTTTTCTGCAACATTTTAACACTCTCAATCTTCGCTTTATGGGTCTTTTTGTACATTTCAGAAAAAAGGGCAAAAACTCCTCTTTAGCGACGATATAGGGGCGGAAATGTTCCACAAAAATATTCGCCAAAAAATTCTGCTATGGGTTTTTAAAAAGAGACTCAAGCTCCAGACTTAACTCGGGCGCTAGAAATCAATTAAAAAATTAAAATGTGTTTAAGGGTTAATTTCGTATTTATGCACAATTCCTACTCCTTTCGCTTAAAGTATAAAATATGTTCAGCTTTTTTATTTATGTCCAAGACCACGACGAATATTTTTGTAGAAGATGTTGCCCCATTATATCGCCGCTGAAGGGAAGTGTATAAGCAGACCCATAAAACGAATTAGCTAAAAGGTAACAAATTTACGAAGAGTCAGAGGGTTAAAATGTTCGAGAATAATTGTTGCCCTATTATTTTCTAGATAGTTGCTGAACGTACCCTACACCTCAGGCATTGCTCTTTATGCCTGTCTAATATTTTGATATGCTGCACGATCTGGCCAAAAGGGTGTGAACTTTACCCCTCTCTAAAGAAAATTCCGATGTGATATTGCAAAACGTCGATACATGTATATTTTTTTGGGCTCCTTTGCCAGAATCGGCTTACAGAACCCAGTTATTTTGAAAAAAGTTCGAAACTCTTGTATAGTATTAAAATTACTAGTATATGTTTGTTCAGTTTATTTGCAGATGTACATCCTTTTGCTGAGTGCCTTTAGAGTTTAATAATTGAGTTATGAGTTTTGATTATTTTAGAGTTCGCTTTTAAATAAATTTTTTAATTAAATTATATTTTAATTTAAAGATAAATGTAAAGCATGTAGACAAAGAATAATTTGATTGCTCGGAAGGTTAAACTGACTTATTTCGATAGCTACCGCTATTTTCGTAAGACTTTTTTTACCGCGTAGACAAGTCGAACAAGGGCGGTGATTTGCAGTCACGAGTTGAATATCATTTACCTTTAATCAATTCATAATTCACTTTTAAAACTGTATTCATTTCACAGTTATTGATAATTACTTTTTCCTTTTATGTCTTGTGTTAAGCTTCCTGTTATTTCTTTATTATAGTATGAATTATCATTGATAATTGCAATTACTAGTACGTGGATGTTTGTTTGTTCCGTTTATTTGAACATTTACATCCTTTTGCTGGGTGCCTTTAGAGTTTAACAAACAAGTTATGAGTTTCAGTACAACTGTATGGGAAATTTTTTTATTTTAGCTTGAGTTTGATTTTAATTCACTTTTTCATTTAAATTATATTTTATTTAGAAATAAATGTGAATTATAGACGAAGAAAAATTTGACTGCGCGGAGTGTTGAACTGACATTTCGATAGCTCCCGCTAATCTATTCAGAGTTCTTTTCCGCTTAGACCACCCGACCAAAGCCGGTGGTGTGCAATCAAAAGCTAAATATAATCTATTTATAATCAATTCATACTGGCACTCATAGAGCTATATTTCATTTGATAGTTGTTGATAATCACTTTTTCGTTATATCTTGTGTTTAGCTTATTATTATTTCTCTATTTTAGTATGAATGATCATTGATAATTACAATTGCAAGTGGGTGGATGTTTGTTTGTTCAGTTTATTTGAACATGTTGAACTAGCATGTTTCGATAGTTCTAGCTATTGTCATCAGAGTTCTTTTTCTGCGTAGACCACTCGACCAAAGTCGGTAGTTTGCAGTGAAGATCTGAATATCATTTTCCTTTAATCAGTTCATGCTGTCAATCTTATGCCCGTAATTTCAACAAATAGATATTTAAGGCGTAAATTACCCTTTAGATAACTTAACCTAGGTGGTAAATTAACATTTGTTTATAATCCTTACCTATTAGTTAAAATAGTAAAATATTTTTACAGTATAGGTAACTATGCACGGAGAGATATCTATTTAATAAAATTATGGGCATTAGAGCTGTATTTCATATATATTGATACTCACTTTTTTCTTTATTTCTTGTTATTCTTGTTATTTCTCTCGTCTAGTATGAATTATCATTAATAATTACAATTCCTAGTATGTGAATGTTTGTCTGTTCAGTTTATTTGCACATGTACATCCTTTTGCTGGGGTCGTTAGAGTTTAACAATTATGTTATGAGTTTTAGTCCAACTGTATGGGTTTATATCCAAAGAAATTTAATTATTTTAGTTTTAGTTCGATTTTAATTTAATTTTTCAATTAAACTATATATTTATTTAGAGATAAATGTGATGCGAAAAATTTTACTGCGCGGAGGACTAAACTGACATATTTCGATAGCTCTAGCTATTCTCGTAAATTTTTTCTTTTTGTACATGCTTCACATTTATCTTTAAATAAAAATATAATTTAATTGATAAATTAAATTAAAACGGAACTCAAGCTTTTAAAGTTAGCTACATTTTAATTAACTACACACTTGTTTAGACAACTCAAATCATCCACTATTGATGATATAAAACTCAATTAAATGTAATGAATATTATTAAGGTAAGATGTTTTGTAAATGAGAAAATAGTCTCATCAGCCCACTGTGCATGCCAGGAAAGAAAAATTTTCTGTTGGTAATTTTATAAATAAACTTTTTAGAATTAGTAGAAAGAATAAAATAGATACAATCAGTACTAAAACCTTCACCACATCACCTAAAATTCTGTCAGTATCCCAAATATTTACCTTCCTCTGTTCCCTTTATTTTAGTTGTTTCTTGCTGTTTGATAACTCATCATTTTACTAAACTCCTTTTCTACCTTTTGTACATTCTTATTTATCTTTGTAAACAGAAAATATTTCATAATTTTAGCCAGACAAGCACAAATTTAACTTAACTACATTTTTTGCTATTATTTGATGCATGGTAGAAAATAATTCATCTATCTCTTTATTACAGTAAAAACAACAGTAAGAGCAAAACAAAAAATTAAGGATATTTTGAAACATTTTTGTCGGTTCATTAAACATTTTGTCATGTTGTTTTTATATTTCATGTAGCTTTGTTTTATTCAGTTTTTTTTTTCATCTATCGTTTGTGTGCCCACAGTGTCTGCGTATTTTTCATTTATTAAACATTTTTGTATGCCTTTCAAATTCCTGATTATCTGCTGCCAGTTTGAAACTTCCATTACCCCAATCTCTGTTGCTGTTAGAAACAGATTTTAGTTGTCAATAGAGGTTGTGGGTTGTATTAGTGTTTTATCTCTTGGATATTTAAGTATGAATAACATTTTTGTAAGCTCACTTGATTGTTGGGTGACACATTTTGACACGAAATGTCAAATGTAGATTAATTTTTTTCCTTTTTATTTATGTATGTATGAGCTCTTTGAGATGTTATATTGAATTTTAGAGATAAGAAATATTTGTGTATTAATTGTTTTTGTTGAAAATTTTATTTTCTGGTGGAAAAATTACATTAAACTGTATATATCAGCTGCTCTAACTTCTACAATAAATGTAGACGTTTAGGGGCTGTTCACATATTACACAATGATTTTTAGTCATAACTAAAAATCACCGTGTGAATCGCCTGTAAGACGGGATTTCTACAAAGAATTTCTAGTTAGTTTATGGTTGAACGGGATAAAAGAAAGTTTTGTGGGATATCAAATGCAATGGAAAATTTATTTTTTAGGCAACATATTTGTAAGTTATTACTCGGTTAAACCACGATCGTGCATAAGCTCGAAAAAGTCAGACTAAAATGTCTTCAAGTAATCCCGTATAATTCTATTTTTAAAACTATAATATATAAAATTTAGGTTATTTAGTATACATAATTACTTTTAATCCATACTGTTAAACAAATATAGTTTTATCTTTAAATGCAAATAAATAGCCTACAAATTTTTTTTCAGTTTTATTATTATTTAAGGTCTTTCTTATGTATTTAATATTTCTTGTAAGCCCAAATATATCTAATTTTATGATGGGATTTAAAGAAAAATCCCTTAAATGCAAAATGATTGACTTTACCACAACCTGTATAATATGAAACATATATCGTAGGTTGAAAAATAAAAGCAAATAATGCACATTTTGTAATATAATTAAGTTTTTTTTTGTGATTAACTAAGGAGATAATGTTAAAACACATGGAAGATTATATATCTGAATTGTATTGAATTCAAAATATAGTTTTAAATATAATTTACCTTTAAATTTAAGGACGGTAAAAAAGTTAATAGCAGCTGAAGAGTATAAATGATATAAAGGACATTACTGTTTACAAATTTTTAGTGTTCTTTGAAACAATTTTGGTTCTTTCGCACTGTTGGTTTCTATATTTTCGAGGAATATATTAGTTGGGTCGTATTTTACTACAAAAAAATTAATTGAACGACGTAAGTTTTGACATTGTTGGTTGATTTTATTAATATAAGTCTTATTTGAAAGAAGAGTTAGCCTCCTTTTTGATTATGTATAAATATAGTAAATAATTTTTTTTTAAAACATACAAACTTTTTATTTTACCATGTGAACCGAAGTCAAAATTGAATTGATTGATTCGTCCTGCAATTATTATATTTTGTTGTTTTTAGTGAGTAGATGCATGATGTTTGTTTTTCGCAAAAATCATTCCTGGTACAACCGAGGTACACAATAATGTAAAATAATCGAAATATATAATATTATTTCAGGAACTATTAAATGAGGTGAAAACTATAATAAATATCCTATCTTCTTATATATGTATTAGCTACATTGTTAAAAAAAAACACACAATGTACGTTTAGAATGAGAATCATTCATCATGTGCAGGGATTTCTCCATTCCTTGATAATTATAGACCGTCAAAGCCAGCAATAATATACATCTTTGTATTATAAAAACATCTCAGACTGTATAACTAAAAGTATTCGAACTTAGTGTGAATTACTTAATAGCAAGGTTACGTAGTCTAGCAAAAAAATTATGAAATAGGAGCGTTGAAAGGGTTATCAGCCACACAAAGTAATAATTAATTATCGTATATCTAGAGAAGTATATTAGTGAGATTCTTCCAATTCGGCGTGAGTTACTTTGTATCCAGTATACGTAGTCAAACGGAAAATTTACTAGATACCTGTGAAGGGAACGTTACCACGCATGCAGACCAATTATTGATTGTATCATATCTGGCAAACTGTATCTGTGACGATCTTTAATTTTGCTGCGAGAAAGTTGGGGGCCACTGTGCACAGTTACAAAAAAAAAATCAGCGGGGTAGAAGGAGGAGGTTGCCTTCCATGCGATATTTAAAACTTTAAATATTACTTTGTACTGGAGGTACTCTCTTCCTCGCTCCTACCCACCCAATTTTTTGTGTAACTATGCACACTGGGCCCAAACTGGTATTATAGACTAATATTATAGACTATCACTAACATACTAATCCAGATATATATTTTTAAGAGAAGTAACAGAATCAGGAAATTGGTGCCTACCAGTTAATTAATTAATGTGTTGCCTTATTTGGCAAAGGCATAGTGTAGAGAGAACAGGTGGTGAAGTGAACCGCTGACCACCTCAATCAGCACCACCCTAATTATAACTTTATATGGGTGGCAACATTGACCCCGCACCTAATTAATCAATTTTTTTCTAGAATACATAGCAAAGCTATAAAGGAATTCACACCAACTTTGAAAATTTTTAGTTATACAGTTTAAATGTTTTTGTTGTAGCTTTGTGTGTTTAAAGTACAAAGATGCCTATTGTTGTTGGCTTTGGGGGTCTATAACATCTCAAAGAATGAAGAAATCCCTAGATATGTGTATATAAATTTTTCCTGTTAGAAAGAGTTCTATAAGTCAATAACAATAACGTTATTACTCTTTTAACAGAAAAATCGCTTAATTTTCAAAATAGTTAGTAAAGTTGTAGAAAATATTATTATCCACAATTTCTTTATTTTCTCCTCCCCCGACCCCGAAAATTTAAACTTAAGCTAACAAGCACATGTGTAAATATTCACGTGAAAAATATTGCAGCTTATATCGTGCTATAACCGCCAAAAAAGCTTAAGCGCCATAAAGTAAATTTTACGGGAGAAGTATTTTTTAGTTATCCTTGGTTTTAATCGAAGTAGAGCCCTTATATTGGCTATATTGGATTGTACTGGACTGTTATATGTAATGTTAATAGTTTTAATAAATTTCCTATAAGACAACGCATGTTTGTAAGGGCTAAGATATTTTAAGATATTATTGATGCCATGAAAAATCAACTAATTTAATTAAATTATTTTAAAACTAACCATCTCATTGAGGTCCTTGCCGTTTTTGACACTAGTTTTGCTCTACTTGCAAAAGAAGGTTTTAGCTTAAGCGACACATTGCAGTTAAAAAAAATTTAAGCAAATTAAAAATTTAAAGAGAAAATGCACTTAAGCTAAAATTTCTTTTGCTATATTTCCGTAACGGTATTGGCAGGCCTTTGAAACTTTGACAAAGAGTCCGATTTATCGTAAATAATCGATTTTCGTCCAAAAACGATTCGAAAAGCATGTCGCTTGAGCTTTTTTTGCAAAGTGAAATGCTTATTTTTCTGTACTAAAAATAAATAGAAACAAATAAGTCAAAGAAGGGATAATAAAGTTTAAATATGCCTTAAAAATATTAACTACCTCTTCCTCTAAATTTACTGCCTGTTCCTCTGATTTTGTTATTTTTGTTTTCAATATACTATTTATAAGAACGAAAATGTCATTCGCATTTAGTGGAACAACCAGTAAATTAAGTCTGTTCCTAGATTGAAGGAGAATAAATAATTCCCATTGTGACACATCAATTACAAGCCAGACAATTTTAGTTGAAGCGCTGACAGTCTGGTAACCATTTAGTGGATGGTCCACGTCCATCAAGCTCACAGTAAAGGCCATCACATTTGTGCTTAAAATAATGCCTGGCTCTTTGTTTTTGTTATCTTAAAATCAATCACGGCACGGCATATTAATGGCAAAGACTAGGAATTTATCTCTTGACAAATCGTTATTTGAATCAAGGGCTCTATACTTCGAAAATCCGTACTTATCGTACGTAAGCATGGATGAATTGAATTTTCGTTTAAGTGACACGCAGAAAATAGCATAAAATATATACTCTGTGAAATTGCTAGGTTCAGAATATAGAACCATTTGACAGATGGGCAAATGTACATGCCAGCGAACACAATAGGGATTCCTTGTCACTCTTTGTATATGCAAACCTAAAACGTTATTTCTTATTTTTATTTTTATTGTTTATTTTAATAAGAAATACTTTTTTAGATCAATATATCTTCTCGTTAAACCTTTTTAAACAACTTTTATTATAATTACATAGTATATATTTAGGGAAATTATGAAAATATTAAGATGAGGATAAAAATACGTAAAAAAATATTTTTTTGCTAATATATTAATCATAATAGAACATCCTTTTTCATGTCGTCCAGCGATATTCATGTATAGTATATATGTATATATGCATGAAATAAGTTTTATTCAAAATTAAAAAAAATAAATCCAAAGGAGCTGAAAGAATTTCAGTAAATATGTATATTTATAAATCCAAAGTATGTTTACATGCTATTGTTATAATAAGATTTGCCAGAATTTGTTTTATTCTCGTGTATCCACAAACCAATATGGATGTTTTTTTATTTTTTCAGTTTTGGTCCATTTGGTTTGTTAGAAGAGATTTTACCAACAATTTGCATTTAAACATCACCTCTTTTTTCTCCATATTTTTGTTGGATTTGTTGGTTTTTATAGCAGCATTAGTAGCAATGGCAAATGTGGCATTACAATGATTTTTTTTGTCTGCAGTCTTGTGAATGTGATTTTGTATTAAGGTTTTGATCCTTTTGTATTATTTAAATTGATTTAAAATCCTTTATTCTTCTACAGACCTTTTAAACAATAACAAAAATATTCAGTACTCCATCACACATTTGTAGGCAAAGAGTCAGTCAACAAAAGTTGTGGGTGACTTAATACTTTCGGGCTAAGTAGGTGGGGTATAAAATAAATACGAAAGATATTGAAGATGAAAGTGCACACATTAGCAGAAACACAATATCAACAAACATCACTTGTTGGCAAAAATTAATTTCAAATCTATGAAGAATTTCAAAATCTTTGAAGAATTTGTATAGATTGTTTTTTCATATATTCGTATGTTACAGTACAGAGTTAGCAATTCAAAATATGCTGAAAATCTAGAATAATGTTTTATTGAAAGATGATTGATGTTAAGTTTCTTATTTAAGTAAGAGGATAAACTAAAGGAATGAAAATAAAAGGTTAGAAATGTTTACGATTTTCGTCAGGCTTACTGTTGAATTAATTAAATAATCGAAGTAGAGGTTTTTTAATTACTCGAAGAATCGGGTAATTTAAAATTCGCTTGGAGCTATTCCCCACTAAAAAATGTTTATGGTTTTTGAAGCACTATAGCATATTTTAAATTAAACCGCATAATAATACGCTTTAAATTAAGAGCTTATTTCGGGGCAAGGAACGTATATGAAACAAGCTACATATAGTGCTGACTATAATGCAGGTTTTTAAGCCAGAAAGTTAGCAAATGTGCACACATACAATATTGTATAAACACCTAGACGGTGTAGCGGCCTGTCGAAATCAGTAGTACTGATCCGTTCTGTTAATCTGATTTGAATATTCATTAATTCATAATTTGAATTTACATTAATTCAAATATTAAATTAAAAAGCTAAAATAATAAAATTTCAGACTTATACCTATTCAGTTCAAAAATAAATTACGTAAAAATAATTATTAATGCGACAGCCCGCGCAAAATAGTTGTATGCATGTTTACTACTCGGTTGACGATCTGGAACTAAATACAGACAAAATAACTGAAACAGTCTATAAACACCCTACAGATAATATTGGACTATGTAGTCCATTTTAGCCAAAATGGAGTAGTTACAATATGGTCCTATGTAATGCAGTCATGGACCATGTCATTTGCAAACAAAGCTTCTAGTTAACCGACATGTGTTTGCGTATAACGACTGAAATCGTTAAAACACGAACACTTGTGTGCTCCATGGAATAGTGATATAGAGTAGTTTTAAGACTAGTCCGCTGTTATGCAGACATGGACCATATCATTTGCAATCACGAGTTTGTAGTTAAGCGGCAAGTGCTCGTGTTTTAAATTTTGTATTTTATCATACATTAAATGCATCATAATTTTCGAACCACTGGAAATATTCATCTTATTTTCTTGATGAAATGATAGTTGTACACGACTTAACTACCATATCGAGTTTGGTTTGATTCGGAGGGGGTCGGGCCCAATCACTCGTTGGTTTTATATGGAATAAGTCCTCTTAATAAAAATAATTTTAATTTACATTAATTCAAATATTGAACTAAAAAGCCGAAATGATAAAATTAAAGACTTATACCTATTCAGTTCAAAAATAAATTACGTAAAAATAATTATTAATGCGACGGCACGCGCAAAATAGTTATATGCATGTTTACTACTCGGTTGACTATCTACAACTAAATACGGACAAAATAACTGAAAGAGTTTATAAGCATGCATAAAAAACTAATACACAACAGCTTTCATTGTAGGTATTGAAAAAATACTCATCAAAAGCGAAACAAAAAATAATAAGATCTTGTGAGTGTTGGATTATTTATCTCAGATCGGGTAATTTCGGCAAAAACTAAGTTGAGAATTCACATGAAAAAAGTTTTATATTTTATATGCTGACAAAAATTAGTTAAATAGCTAATGTTTCCTTGTAAAAAGATTCCACTTCCATAAGTGGTAAAAGTGAACAAAGGGAACAAGAACACCGATGAGACGGTGTAGCGGCCTATCGAAATCAATAGTACTGATCCGTTCTGCTAGTCCGATTTGAATTTTCCAACAGTCTATTCTCAATAAAAATAATTTGAATTTACATTTATTCATATAATGAACTAAAAGGCCGAAATAATACAATTTCAGAAAGACGATATAGTTGAATGAGCTGTTCTCGGTAAGTCCACTTGACAAAGACTTTCTTTATTGATATCGATTTCGAATATATTTCGGACATTTATAGTGTAAAACTCTCGAAGATGACACTCAAACATGAACCGAATAAAGTTTACCTGTCGCTCAGTTTCAAACAAGCTAATTTTCCTGAAACTAATTTTCCTGAATTATAAAACAAACTTTCCTGAATTATGAAAACTAATTTTCCTGAATTATACAAATTTTGAAGTTAAATTTTGTAAAAAAAATAGCCAGAAAAATCGCCAACAAATTTATTTATCACCAGAAAAAAACACGCCGCGGCACCAAATAAAAAATCGAGACGTCAAACAAGTTTAAAAATCGGCACGTTTGGCGAGAAATCGCTATATCTGACAACCCTGCCTACTGAACGTACCGTGTTAGAATCTAATTGACTGCAGCGTAAGTTGAAGAATTAAAAAAAAAAATAAATAGAATAAGTTCAAATAAATAAATTACAAAATAAAAATAATAATCTTAAAAAATTACTATTTCTCCTGCCTGACAACTCAAAATATTTCCCTTTAGTTGAAACAAAACTGATATGAAAAAGATGTAAGATTTTTACAGATGGTAGATATGATCATTCTATATTGTTTTTTTGCAAACAGTGAACATTGCAAATTTTGATTTGGCCCCCTTTAAAGGAACAAATGCGATATAGTGGCATACTTTGTACCATTTTTTTGTATTATTCGCTTGCTATTTCACAAACGGTCATCCAAACCTCAAAATACTTTCTGTATTATTTATTTTCACAAAAATCTCTTTCAACGTGGCACTACTCATATGAAAAGTTTGTTTGATCCAACATTGTTTAGATTAAATTTTTCAATTAATCGAGCACAGTTAATTGGATTGAATAACAAGCTCTAACGCTGGTTGAGCCGATGAGCTATAACTACATAAATCCTGTTTAATATGCTAAGGTAGTGGTATTTTTGTTAGTGTTTGCCATTTTACACGTCTTGAATTCTAGAGATTTCTGATCCCGAATTCGGCTTTTAACTGTACTGGTGTGAAAGTTTTGTCCTTTACTATATTTTCCTTAAAGGAAATTATTTTTTTAATATGAAATTTTTTGTTAGTCTTGTTTTTATGCTGACAAAATTCTTTTATTTCATCTCCTCGGTCATTAAGTGTTTGCTCGTTTAATGTTTTTCCTGTGTGTGCGTGAACCTTAGTTTTTAAGTGCGTGTGTATGTACACGAGTAATTAACATTTAAGCGTTTCCTTTGTTATTCATTTTACAATTCTGTTCAAATTTTATTATTGTAATTTTTTTTCTTGTGTGCTTTTTGTTGAATCGTTGCTTTTGTTGTTTTCGTTGCGTTTGTTGTCATGTTTCATATGCAGCCGAGCATTTTCTGGATTTTATGTGACCTGCATCAACTCAATTCCTAATTGAACACGAATGTCCAGTATGAAAATGGTCGGTAGAAAAGAAAAAGAAATATAAGCATTTTCATATGGTTATAGTTTATCGTTAAAAGTTTTTGGTGCCTTATTTATCAGAAATTAACGTGTATACAATTAGCTTTAGCTATATATACAGCTAAGCTTTAGTAATCAAAGCCAGTTTTGAGAAGAGAGGACGGAGAAGATATTTGTGCATGGCTTCAGACCGAATTGACATATGCACACAGCCGGTGTTTAACAGAATCCAGAGGAGTAAATTGTTACGGTAATAATAAGCCAGGTCATGGTGGGCTTTAAGGACTTTCTTAAACGTCTAAAGAGATGGTAGATGTATATCTGTAATTAAATGTCATACTTTAATCATATAAAATTGCTTTGAAGTTTGTCAATATCATACATGGGCATTACAATTGCAGTTTATCAGTAAATTTTTACTGATATTGAAATTTAGTTTGCATTACCAGTAAATTATTACTGTTTACTGAAAAAAACAGTAGCTTTTTATTGATAGTAAAATTAAGCTTACATTTTCTGTAAATTTTTAGTGATTGCTGAAAAATTGTATTATCCATTTTTTTGCAGTGTTAATTTAATTTTCATTACCAGTAAATTTTTACTGATTACGGAAAAAAATCCAGTAACCAGTAAATTTTTACGGTTTATTGAAGAAATTGCAGCAACCAGTAAATCTTTCCAATAATAAGTAAAAATTTACTGGTAATGCAAATTAAACTTCATTATCAGCAAAAATTTGCTTATTACTGCAATTTTTTCGGTAATCAGTAAAAATTTACTGGTAATGCTATTAAATTTCTCTATCAGTAAAAATTTATTGAGTACGGCATTTTTTCCAGAAATATGTAAATTTACTGGTAATGAAAATAAAATTGCAGTATCAGTAAAAATTTACTGATTACTGAATTTTTTTTCGTTAATCAGTAAAAATGTATTGGGTATGAAAATTAAATAGCAGTATTAGTAAAAATTTATTTTTACTGAAATTTTATTGGTTAAGGCTTACTGGATATTTTCCAAAAAAAATTCGTTAATAGAAAAATGTAATTTTAAAGCATCTAAAATATAAACTGAATTGTGAGCACATATACTTAATTAAGTTGCATTCTCGAGATATTCTCGAAAAAAACCTTTTTTCAACTTTTGTCAGTTATTGCGAAAAATCTTAAGAACGGTTCAGCTAAACTACACACTGCTGGTAACGCGGCGCTTCTTAAACAAGCATTGTTTTGTACTCAGTGTGATATTATTTGCTTATGCACTTGATGTCTGAGAACAAGCAACCTCAACATTCGAACAACATTCGACGGATGGGTTTTCATTGAAATTAGGTTAATATCTCTTATAGAACAATTTTTACAGCTAAAGCCACAAACCTGAAAATAATCACGTTTTTTATTATTGTATTTTGCGTGGACCGCGAATGGCGAGTCCAACAACTATATCCTTGTGGGTATGCGTCTTTGGAACCCTGAAGAAAAAGCCTATATACTGCAGTTTAAGAAAATTTTGATAAATGCAAGATTTTCGATTTGTGGCTTTTACTTAGAATAACTTTGTAGCCTTGTAATTTTGAAAAACTTAGATTTTGTTCTGCAATATTATCGCAAGAGTAAAAGCATTACAAATTATTATTTTTTTTTAAGAAAACTATTAAAAGCAATCTCTATTTAAATAGGAAAATTAAAAGAAAATTGCTACTACTGCAGAGATATTTTAACATTTTTAGATTTAATTAAATTACTTCTATTCAATCATTTTATAGTCAAGGTTTTTTCCAATTGGCATTAAAACAATAATGAAAAAACCTATTGAACTTTTTTGCACCAGGAAAGGCAAAAGTAAATGAACATTGCTGAACATGAATTTATTTTTAAAGTAAGCGAAAAAAGAAAAAGAGAATATAAATTTTTGCAAAAATATCACACAAGTAAGAAAAAAATTGTACAAAG
This sequence comes from Panzeria rudis, assembly GCA_956483635.1. Taxonomy (NCBI): domain Eukaryota; kingdom Metazoa; phylum Arthropoda; class Insecta; order Diptera; family Tachinidae; genus Panzeria; species Panzeria rudis. The sequence continues at coordinate 28,965,872 of OY101449.1, read as the reverse complement.
TTTTTTTTTTGAAGTTGATGCGTAAAAGTTAATGTTAACAAAATGTCAGCATGGCAATTCGAAAATAAAACACACATGGAAACCTTCTTTTGAGTAAACATGTCGATGAAGCTAACGAAGGCTTAAATAGCTCTGACTGCCCAACACTATATACTAACAAAAGAAAAAAAAATGTATTCGTTAAGCAGTGGTAATGGTTCTGTTGGTGGACAGGTAATGCCAATACCCATTTGCCTACACACTAAAGGATTTACATTTGGTGTTTTTTTCCTGTACAATAAATAAAATTAAACTGAAATGAAAGAAGCAATAAAAAAAATATTTTAAATATATGAAACAAAAATTGTACGACATTGAACATCATGTGCCCATAAATTATTGGCTTTCATATGTATGACATTTCGAACATTAATATATACATATGAGGCACAAATAATTGTACACTGATGCATGCTCGTGCATTCATTTGTTCAAAAGTCAATTTTTCAACCTTCACCAAAGATATAAAGGGTTATGTCATCCCGTTTGTAATTTCGCAAATTTTCATTTACGATCTGGAATCTTTTCAGTTCCGACGTTTAAGCAGCCAGCTGATGTTTTTATATAAACCAAATTCACTATAAAATTACTTTGTAATATTGCAATCGGAATAAGTTTACAAAATTGTGTGAAAAACGCAAAAACTGAAAAGGTTCAGAAAAATCTAGAGCAAATTTTTAAACTCATAAAAAAGAAAAATTATATACAAAAGATTAAGAAAAACTGCTTTAATTTTAATAATGTATCAAAGAATAAAGAAATATTTTTGCATAAATGTGCTTAAAAACTTTCTTAAAATAAATTCTTATATCATGTATTTTATTTTCACCTTCATAAAGGATACTTAAGTTTCACTATATAGCTAACGTAGTACTCTTATTTATTTTATTGCATATTCATCAGAGAATGAGAGTTTGTTGTGTACATATGTATGTACATATATATATATATATATATATATATATATATATATATATATATATATATATATATATATATATATATATATATATATATATATATATATATATATATATATATATATATATATATATATATATATATATATATATATATATATATATATATATATATATATATATATATATATATATATATATATATATATTCTCTTTTTTTTGAGTCAGCGAAATTGTTATGGAGGTACTTTATTGATTTAAGTGATAAAAAAGGATTGTCAGACACAACCAATTTGTGCAAAATTGTACAAAATAAAGGATACTTGTTGTGAATTTTTTTCTTTTTGTTTTTATTCATTTAGGCGAACGTTTTTCCATTTATTGAAACAAAGGATTTTCACGGTTTGTTAAAGGCTAAATGTGGGTGAAGCAACAAATTCAAATGAACAACATATATTTTCGCTTGTTTGAAATTGTCAATGAAATAAATAATGGCTGAAGTGTTTTATCGGCCAGACCGAATTTTTCACAGCTACACGAGTTTATTACAGACGCCAAAAAGAGAACGTAACATAAATTTAGTTACTCAGTGACCCTTTACTCACTCAGATTTATTTAAGTTTCGTGTATAATTTATATATAGTCTGTTATTGATATACCGCCGATGTGTTGTTAATATGATGTATGAATAATTTTGCATTCCCAAATAAAACAAACTATTGTTTAATTTTTTCGAAGGAATAACGTGTGTACACAAAAAAGAAAACTTAATCCATCCGTACTTAAATAAATCTCAAGCGGTGTCAAAAGTACGGTAATCCCGGTTTTTGTAAAATCAAGTACAGAAAGATTGATTCAAGTCTGAATATTTAAGTGCAAAATACTACATTTTAGCCTGATTAGCCTTTAGCCATGTAAGTAAGTTTTTATTTTAAGTACGAATATGTTTATAAATTTTATGCACTGTCGTACTCGTACTGTGTTTGTGTTTGTTTGCTTGATGATAGCCACAAATCACAGTTGTGTTCTTGTTGTTGTACTTTCATTGTTCGAGCATAGCAGCCAAGTAGCTGACAAACGTCGTATGTCTTCATGTAGATTCAAGCCCGCTGTGTACTTGAATCAATCCCGCAACGTACTTTTATCAATCATGAATGCGTAATTTAATCAATCCCGCCGTGAATGGAAACCAGCCCGAATCAGTCAGGCTTACTTTTACTTATTTAATCCTTGAAAAGATTTTGAAATTCATATTGTTACTCCTTATATAAATATAATGGGCCTGATTGTGTAAGGCGTTGGCGTAAATGCCTGAGTCGTTTTTTGTAGTAGATTAAAAAACACATGTTCTGTGTTACTTTAATCTATTACAAAAAACGACATAGGCGTTTACGCCAACGTCTTCCACAATCAGGCCGAATATGTTTACTTACTTGTTTTAATTTAAACTTTATTTTTATTTATTCCTAGTATTGAACTTAGCTCATCATGTTTGTAAACCAACGCCTTAGACCACTAAGCTAACTCAATATAGAAAAAACGACAACAAAAATCCAGTATATAATCCAGCAGCATGTAATACGACTTTTGTAGAATATTAGGTGCGAGACTCCGTACTCAACATTGGGATCCTGCGGTATCCAAATTTGCACGAAAACTGTTCCCGTACCGCAAGATTGGGTAAAAATACCGGTGAAAAAATTGCTAATTTTGCACAAATCACACAAAAAAATATTTGTATGTATTCAATAAATTATCTAGAACTATAAAATCTATTAAAAATTAGTATGTGGCTTTTTATTTTTCTGTTTATTTTAACAACATTTTCATGTTACTTTTTGGGATAAAAGTTTTTGCTGTTCCCGTACTTTGGTGTTTAGTAAGAGTAATTCTTGCTTACTCTCATTTTACCGAACTCTACCCAGAAAGTACGGAATCGGAGCTTTTAAGCTGAAAGTCCATAACACGCATTTTCGCATCAACGCTTTCACACCTTTTACGCATTCAACGCTTTTCTGCGTTTCAAGTTACATGCCACGCTTTTTACGCAAACATTTTTTTTGCTATTTTATGATCGCTATACGACCAACTGTCCGGATCACTTTTTTCGCGACATGATCTAATGTTTATGTCCTACGACTTTAAAATATCTTCGGAAGTTGAAACAATAACCTTTCGTGATTTCAAAAACACTGACCTTCTATCTCTGGAACATGAATTGAGTATGCTACCTTGGAACCTGGTCTTCACCATGCCCACTGTGGATGAATAATTGTCATTTTTACATAACAACATTCAGAGTCTATATGATAAATATGTCATGATAAAAATAAAAATATTGCGTGCTAATGAAAAGCCATGGTTCTCTAATGAAATCAAAGTTTCAATTAATGAGAGGAACAAAGCCTATGAAAGCTGGAAAAGATTCAGAACACCAGAACTCAAACAAATTTTTAAAGATCTTAGGAGGGAAGTAAATTTCAAGATAAATATCGCTAAATGTAAATTCTATGAAGACAAATTTAGATCTGCTTTATCTTCGAAGAGAAAATGGAGTGAAATTCGAGACATGGGTGTTATAAACAATGATGCCACTGCTGATTGTGCCATAGATGTGAACCAATTAAATTCTGAATCCTCGAACATTCCAATGCCCAATTCTAATATCAGCTACTATAGCACCAAGAATACGAGTTGCCATGAAAACCGCATAGGATTTCAGTTTGCTAACGTCATTCGCGAAGAAGTTTACGATTCCTTTTTGAGTATTTAATCTGACTCGATTGGCTCTGATGAAATACATTAAACATTTTTAAAGATTATTATAAATTATATTATTAGATATTGGCATTTGTTTAACATAATAATAATTACAAAATGATAATTTTCTTCAATGTGGCAGCACGCTAAGATAATACCGATTCCTAAGCCTGATAAAAGCTATAGACCTATTGCAATACTTCCATATCTATCTAAGGCATTTGAACGTTTAGTACACACGCAGATCAATCAATATTTGAATAATAATTCTTTATAATTGATGTCGCTGAGGAGCTAAGGTCAAAAACAGATAACAACATGATATCATTTCTGGTACCTCTTGATCAAAAGCTTTTGATACCGTTGAACATCAAATCCTTTGTCATAAGCTAAAAAATACATTTAACTTTTCTTCATCTGCTGTAAAGTTGCTTTACTCGTAACTTTGTGATAGCAGCCATACAGTTCAATATAGTAATATGAAATCTGCAAGCTGCCTAGTGAGACGAGGTATTCCGCAAGGTTCGATTCTTGGTTCTGTGTTATACACAATATATTCTAATGACTTGCCCTCTCAAATAGAGTACTGCGAAATTCATATGTATGCAGATGACATTCAACTCTACATTAGTTGCCATCAGACTAACATCAACAATTGCATTCTTAAACTAAACAATGATCTTGATAATGTGTACAAATGGGATACAGCTAATGGCCTTTGTTTGAATGCGAGAAAATCAAAAGCTATTGTAATTGGTAAGATGAACAGCTTGCCTACCTCCCTGCCACCGCTACTCATTGGTGAAGCAACCATAGAAGTTGTTCAAAGTGCCAAAAATTTTCGTGTGGTCTTAGCTGGACAAATCATATTAATGTAATATGTGGTAGAACATATGCCATGCTAAGGAATTTATGGAGGACTCAGTTTTTACACCTTTCAATGTTCGTATGCTATTGACAAAAACACACTTAATACCTACACTAATGTACGGATGTGAAATATTCTCTAGTCTAGATTCTGTAAGCAAGCAAAAACTCAATGTTACATATAATAACATCGGCAGATATATTTATGGATGCAGCAGATATAGCAGTATTTCGCACCTCGCAAAGGAAATCTTCAACGTAGCGTTTGAAAACTCTAAAATGCCGTACACTCATATTTTTAAATAAAGTTATTTATACAAAACAGCCTACATATCTTTATAATAGGTTGTAATTTTCAAGATCTAAAGGAGGTTATAAAATAAACACCATGAGATACCGCAAACTAGTGTCTGAAAGGCATTTTTATATTAACGCTATTCGATTATGGAACCAACTTCCGTCAAACATTCAACTGTTAAGCAATGCAAAGCAATTTAAATTCGCAATTATCACTCATATGCAATAGATGAGTATTTGTCAATTCATCACTATTGCGAATGAACGTTCCCAAGACAAAACTCCCAAATTTTATGATTTTCTATCGTGAATATTCCCATAGAAATTATTTGTGAATGCGTTCACAAACATAAAAAATATGGCATCGCGATTATTTACTCCCAACAACTATTTAAAAAAATTAATTTACAAAACTTGTTACTTGGAACAAGAAGTACACATGTAAGTTGCTACATATTTGTTTTTAAATGTCCAACTTTATTAAACTTATTTTATTGAAGGAGTATTAATAAAGATCAAAGTACTTGCTTGGTGGAAGCGATGTCCGCGCAGCCAGAGTATGGTGAAATCTCTTTCTTTTCATCAAGAGATGGCCACACAATCCACTGGGGGCACATAACTTTTTCTAATGTCACTAAAACTTCTGCTAGCACTTCACTAAATGTAGATTGTGCTATACCGACATCGATTTGTCTGCCCACCCCATTTTGGTAGCTGCCTTCCGCCAAAAATCTTAAGGTGCTAGCCAATTTCACTACGGTGGGTACCGCGAACATTTTACCTCTAGGAGGCAAGTTTTCTTCCAACACGTTCAGTAGGAATTGGAAAGCATCTTTGTTAATTCTATAATATTCCTGAAACCTGTCAAAAACATTTGATTTAGAGACAAACACATTTAAATCTTTAGGACTTTTACCTTGTCTCCGTTAACGATAGCGGATCAGATTCATCGCGTATATGCCATCGCAAATAAACACTATTCATTTTGAATTAATACTTTTCTTCACAAAATAGACTTTTTTTTATAAGCACGCAAACTATTTATCAATCAAAACAAACAATTCAAAATAGAAATTGTTACTCCCCTGATATTCACAATAAACTTTTTGCTCCCAAAAATTCGCGATACCAATTTGTTGGGAATGGGAATACACGTTTACTCCCAAACAACGTATTCCCATAACATTCGCGATAGGGGTGAATATGTTTAGAATATTTAATAATTATTTATGTAAACCCAGTAGATTAAGTATATATTTTTCTTTGTAACTTGAAAACAAATATGCCATTATCTACTCTGTACTGTTAAATTCTTGTTGTACTGTATTTTTTTAATAAATAAATAGAGATAAAAATAAAAATTTTTAAATAGTATTACAAGATCAAAATAGTACACTCTACAAACACAATCATCGATAGCATTGAAAATAAAATATCAATGGCTATAAAAACCGCTAACCTTTTTGCATTGGACGCGTCAAGGTGTCAGTCATACTCTGTAACTTGATACTTACAGCTACACTGATTCAACTTTTTTGAAAGCCGCGTATGACGTAATAATGCGTGTAACGCGTGTCATGGACTTTCAGCTTTAGTCGGCCCTGCACGAACAAACAGAATAACCAACAACATAAGCATAACATGCGATTGAAGCTATCAACAAACAAACACATACCAACACACTACGACTGTGTAAAAAGTTTATGCTAATAGTAGTACTTAAAATCAGAGTGTGCAAACAAACAAAACTTTTCACAAACGTTTCATCCGAAGACACAAAAATATTTTTAAAATATTTTCAATCGTTTCGTAGATGAGCAAAACCAAAACAAATACTTCTCCAATGACGAAGATTGCAAACAATACAATTGGCTTTTCACTCGTCTGCTTGCTCTAATATCCCGTTTTAGTCGTACAACTGCAAACGAAACAAAAGCAGAAATGTATTTTGTTGAATGGTTCATTGTATTTCGCATAAATACACTAACACGTTCTTTGCTATGATGAGTAAATCAATCGGAACACGTTTGCCAATGTATTTTCTTAAAACTTTTCAAAATTCTGCCATTGCAATATTTCGTTTCGTTGCCACTTCTCAAAGCTTTAACGCTTCTGCCTGTTTGATTTTCAACAAATCATTTAAATTGCAAAAATTTGTCTGTTACTTCAGATATAGTTTTACTAAAATAAGCAAACACTTTTCTTCTAAAATCGTCAAAGGAAGTTAACATATACATTAAGCCATTTATTGACGGTACATCCATAGGTCCACAAAGGTCTGAATGTATTAGGCTTAGTACTTCAGTTGCTCGTGTACCTGGAACTTTAAACGGAGACTTTGATAGCTTACGTTTTAGGCAAGTAATGCAGTTTTGAATCTTCACTTCACATTTGACACCAATAACTGTACCACAATTCACAGTCTTCAAAAGTTCATCGTTTGCATGTCCAATACGTTTATGCCACAGACTGTATTTTCGATTATCCACTTCATAACCGCTTTTTACTATTTTAGAAACTGATAATAAATTCACATAAAGATTGGGAATAAAAAGAACGTCTCGGAAAGAAATATTTCTTATTTTTCTTATATTTATTTTCTAACCTTAGCAGTCATATTAACTTCGCCAACACCTTTTGCTTGCATTATTTCTTTGTTTGCAATTGTAACTTCAGTATTGTTTTCTTTGCAATTTTTTTGAAATTGTGAGTCTGAACAAATATGTGCTGTTGCTGAATCAAAGAACCATTCACTTTTATTCAACTCTCGGGCAGAAAAACATCCAATCGTCGCATTTACATTTTTCATGTAGTTAGGTTTGGTAAACTTGTTGGGACATTTTGTAGCAGTGTGTCCATATTGGTTGCAATTGTAACATTTACGTCCGATATTTTTAGAATAATTTTTCTTACCAGTGCTACATCTGATGTTTCCTTTTTAACATCGCGAAACAATTTTAATTTAACAGCATCACCAGTTATTTTTATTCCGGAGCTTTGAGTACCCATTATCATTGGATTGTACTCTTCTGGTAAGCCTGCTAATAACATAGAACCTACCCATTATCCACCGACCTTCAGACCAGCTGCTTACAACTTAGGATTTTATTCACATATTCTTCGATATTTGCACAACTTTGTATCTTTGCTGAACAAAACTTTTTTACTTATCCCACTCTTCTTATCAGTCCGCTATCTTCCAGAATTGTTTTTAATGTATTCCATATCTCTTGTGCGCTATTGCAACCAATAATGTGTGGACACATGGTTTTATATACCAAAAGAATCAGTTCTGCCTTTGCTTTGGTTCTTCTTATCATCTTCGTCCTCATTGTTAAGGACAGCTTTCTACATGCTTTTCATTTGAAAATAAGCCACAACAGAAAATTTCTAATTTTCGTAGTTTTCGCTTCCGCGAAGCTCCTCAATTTGATAGTTGTTTCACATTCTTGAATTATCTTGAATCTTGAATTCATTTTTACAAACATGCACACGAAACTATTTTCTATTAAAAATATCTTTATACCGCGGAAGGGCCCATAACCTGTTAATGGGTGATACTAGTTTTAAAGGAAATCAAGGAATGAATAAATTTTATTTTTCTGTGTCAATAAATGCTTACGACAAAATTACAAACAATATAAATTATAAAAAAAGTAGAACAAGTAAAATATTCAGGTAGATCATTCTCATTCTTCAAAAGTAGCACTGTTTATTTTGAATAACGAGAACCTTAAACAATATGTAAAGAAGTTTATATTATTATATTGTACAGACACTTTATAGTCATAAAGCGAACTTTAAGCGCGCGAAGCAGGCGGGCACATCTAGTACAAAATATACAATGCTACCAATGTTAAGAAAATCTTTCTAATATCCAGCCAGATTTATATTAGTGAAATTGCGTAATTTCTCTTTTTTCTAACTTAACTTCGAAATGAGATATTTTATCGCGGCAATGTAGGGTCCACACCTGAAGAATTTTCATCATTACACCTAATATAACGCCGGCAGAGAAATTGTAAATTTTTCATTCACATCAATACATAGGGGTAGACGTTGATGAATTAATATCATACTAAGATTTATTTAATAAATAGCATAAAATTTATGGTTTTTCATTAAAAAATATTTATTTCTTATAATTTTCAGTAATTCTAATAAAAAAAATTAACATTAAAGTATAAAAAACAAATGAAATGACGTTTCATATCATAATATATATTCATCTGAGCTTGAGCTCTGATGATATAACATTAATAAATATATAAATATATAACATTAATAAATAATAAAAGGCTAAATGTAATCAGGTTCCTTGCTATGCACGTAAGGGCTAATCTTGTAATAATATTTAGTGCTGTTAAATTTCCAAATAATCGAAAAGCTTAAACCCAAATCCGGATTTTCGCCAAAAAAAAATTTTTCATCTGACCACAAAGACAATCGACAAATATATTTATAGTCGACCTGTACTAATATCTTCAATGAATATATTTATTTAGGCTCTAGTAAGCCTAGTAAGCTCCAAAGTAGAATGACAAATTTTATTTGCTAAATTTTTATGTTACTATGATTATAGAAGAAGGGAGAAGTAAATTATTACGATTCGTACTTTAATTAAACTAAAAATGTTCATAAAAAATTTAGTGTTGAACAAATTTAAAATTTTTTATTAAATTTTATCGTTAGTATTCCTTAAAGTCAATAACAAAATAACCAAAAGTAATCATCATTTACAACTTCCTTCTATTGTTATTTTAAAGATCGACCGGCTAGCAGATTGACTGACTCACTCACTCACTATTTCGTTTCACATCCATTTAGCAACAGGAAATCTAGTATTAATGTGAATACAATTCTTGCTGACGTTTACAGTTTTAAAAATTCGATGAACAACAACAACAACAAATGCAAGAGTTTTCAGGTTTGTATATTTAATGCATCCAAGTAACCCAATAAACATGAACATGGAATTTGTTATACGTTCCTTGTCTTCTGAAATAAGTTTTGCAACTTTTTTACATTTCTATTCTTGGCAGCAAGTCAAGCATTTCTCTCAACTTCAAATCTGTGGAGAGTAACTCATAATGGTAATAATATTCGATACTAAAACCATCGCTATGAAAACTATCATCTGGGCGGATATCCATAGTTGTTATGAGGCTGCTCTCAGATGCTTGTTGCCCACCGTGAGACATGATAGTCTTTTAATAAATCTTAAAAATCTCACAAGGAAAGAGCATTTTATTAGTATGTTTTGTTACTATGAGCCATATACATATCGCGCTTGTTCCTCTAAAGGAGGTGCACTCAAAATTTTGCAATTTTCTCCTTTTGCAATGGTCATATCTATCGCTCTATCGCCAAATAAAATACTGTTGTATCCCTCTTTGTGATATAAGAGTATCTTCTTTAGAAACAACTAAAGATAAATATTTTGTGTTGTCGCCAAATGTACTCTCAATTCATATCAGCTTTGTTTCAACTAAAGGGAAATATTTTAAGTTGTGCATGGGCTTATGTTGAATTAGTTTACTTTATTCATATCCCGTTATTCAGATAAAGAGTAACATCTCAAAAGTGTTTTTATTTTTCGATAATCGAAAGAGAATAAAAGACCCATACCACGAAGAGTTAGAGGTTTAAAATGCTCCACATATATGGTAATGTTTTACATATAAATATTGTATATATCTTATACCAAAAACGTAAGGGTGACAGGATGTCCTATGCCGACTCACTATAGTCTAGGAAAAATAAGTCCCAAATGTAAATTTTCTAAATATAGTATAAATTTTTTTTGGTGCCCTTTACCAGCAGAATCAGTCGTTATATAATATTTTTTTTGTGTTGTATACACTAAAAACATTTTCTTCTTAAATTCTATGAATTTTTACATTAATCCAATGAAAAACTTCATAAAAACTCAACTAACGGTACGTTTCATTGGATTAATGAAAAAAATTTCGTAAAAATTATTTTAATGAAAATTGCATTATATATATTAAATAATTTCACTGATCCCTTGTAATAATTTCGCTAAGGTAATGAATATATTTCATTATTTTTTGGTGAAATTATTTCATCGTTTTGATGAAACTGTTTAACTATTTTAGTGAAACTATTTCATAATTTTAATGAAATTTCGTCATTTTTTTATTGATATTTTGTCATTATTGTAATGAAATTATTTCATTGTTTTAATGAAATTATTACATTACATAGCATCCTCATTGCTTATATCTTTTATTGATTATTTTAATTTATTAACAGTCCCATACTTATGGTAGACGCACATCAGAAAAACTTTTAATTTTGATGACCGGTAACAGCATCGAACTCAGACTCTCGATTCTAATCACTCGCTTTATAAGCAACATCTTAACTGCTTCAGCTAACAGCAGTGTTAAAACAAAGTGTCTATGAGTATATAATAATAAGAAAGAGTAAAACAACAACAAACATATAAAATGACAAAATGTTATTGTCATAAATCCAATGAAATTATCTACCGAAACTATGAAAGCTAATAAAGTAATTCCAATGAAATTCTTGCACATTATTCATGAAATTTCAGTAGAATTGTGAAATATTTCATTCGAACTATGAAAAAATCTAACAAAATATTTTCAGTGGATTTATAAACCTCTTAAGGTTTTGAAAAAAAAACACATAAAACAGTGACATAATATTTTGATTGTAAATTTTTTAATGATTATAAATTGTTTACTGGTGGCTCTTGCTTTCATGTTCATTCAAATGAATATTTTGCAATATTCAAACATCAACATCATGTTTGTATTTACAAATGTCATGCACCCTTTTGTTGCTGCTATACATTTTTTTCTTTCCCGTATTTTTGTTTCCTTCCTTTCTGTGTGACATATGTTTGTGTGATTGTCTGTATTTAAATATTGTTGTATATGTAGTCGTATTTTATGATACATGTGCAACACACGGATTTGAATATCATTGATAGAATTAGCGCTTAACCAATGGGAAGAAGTTCATATTTCTATAGATATGCATCCATTCATTTGATGCACTTTTTTTAAATAAATTCTGTGTGAGCATTCATTTGTGTTGCTAAAAGTTTGTCTGCATGTGAACTGTATTTGGAATGAAATGTAATAGTGTTCTCTTTGCTTGTACATTTTGTATTTTTGTTGTTTTTTTTTTCTTATATTAAATGTCATCATATACTTGGTTTGTAATAAAATTTCCATGTTATTGTTTGGTGTTTTGTAGTTTAATGTTTTTATTACTCTTTGGTTTATCATGGTTGAATGGGAATGGTGATTTTTGGCTTGAATTTTTATTTCCTTTAAATAAGTTTTCAAGAAGAGTAAAATATTACAAATAAGTCTAAAGTGGACTGAAATGTCGTAGAATTTATCTAAAGAAGGGTAATATTGAAACTTTATTAAAAAGCAAAGAATCGAAATAATATTTGTAGCCATTAAATGACTAATGGTATAGAATTTCCATAAGCAATAGTTTACCGATCTGCAAGAAATTCTAAATTCGCTTAAGGACCATTACACGCTGAACGATTAGAGGAAGTAATAAAATAAAATGAAAATCTATACTGTCAAGGAGTTATGCAAATAGCTATATGATTTCAGTTTTTATAGCTAGAAAGGAACTCATCAAGACTTTCGCCTGCTTTCGTAAAATATGATTTCTTAAAACTCAGAGTTACACTAATTTGAAAATTGAAATTCTTCAATGTTTCAAAACTTTTGTCCAGTATTTTTCAGATATCGGACCCAAATATCATCCGATTTATTTCAAAGAGTTGAAAAAAATTTCATTAAATTCTGCCGTCTAAGATAAAAAATAATAAATTTTTAACCAAAGAAATTTATTATTCAGGCTTTAGTTCGTTCAATTTAATTTTTACAATTAAATCGTTTTTTATTGAGAAATGATTTTTCAAAGCATGTGGCAATTGAAAATAAGCTTAAAGCCATGAAACATAGAGCTTTAATGCAATTTGGTTTAATGCCAGATATTTACCGCTTGACTTTGGAGGCTGAGTAGCCTAGAGTATAGAGAGCGCTCACGATGGGATTGTGGTTAATCCCGAAAACATCGATGTTCAGTTCGACCCTTACAAAAAGTCAAGAAATTGGTCTTTGTACTTTTCAATAAAAAATGATTTAATTGTAAAAATTAAACTAAACGAACTAAAGCCTGAATAATAAATTTCTTTGGATAAAACCCATATAGTTCGACTAAATACACACAACTTCAATAAATTTTTAGTTTGAAATTTAAAAAAAACTTTTGATAACCTCAAGACTTTGCTGGAAATTGCACTTTATCTAAGAGTAACCCACGTAAGTTTTTTAGCGCTTCACTATTGTATCAGTACTGATATATAAATTATAATAATTATTTTGTATGGGGGGCACATAGGTGGTTCGAAAAAAAAAGTTGGCCCGGTCACCCCCTAGGATTAAAGATAAGTTGGAAACAATTCCCAAAATATTTTTTTTAATTTTTTGTCACGCCTCTGGATACCGCCCTTTTAATTTTTTGTACGCTGCGACGCCATTTGTAGTCCAATCATAACATAATGCTTATCGTTGATCATGGCTTGACTATAGCTACATTTTTGCTTTGGTAAACTTCAAATCCGACATCAAATTCAGGGCGCCACCTGTGACATCTCGAATCCTTTCCCCCATATGTAAAATTTCTTGCACGTGGCAAGAAAGCTCTCCTGAAACTTAGCATGTCTGTATTTTAATATTCTCACTTTTATGCCATCCCCCAAAGGTAAGCCCCTTTTTCTTTTTCAAATACATACTACATAAAAAGAGGCCAAACAAAATAAAATAAAAAAATACATCGTTGATTGAAGGGTACATCAATGACGTACCTCTCTCATTTTATGCCTAGAAAAATGTATAAGAAATAAACCAGAAAACACACGATTTTTAGCATCCTTGCAATAATAGTAAGATATCCTGATATATTAACCAATGTAACTTTACTCAAATGAAATAGATTTTTATGCTAATGATCCAGATATTAAATATCTATAGATATTAAATATCTATAGGGGAATACTAATGATGCCATCGTAATCAGCACAGGAAAATTTTTGCACAAAATCAGTGTTCCCATGTGTAATTGAAGATTCTTTTAAATTTCGTTGCTGTTTTCCAACTTAACAAAGCTCAAGCAGATGTTCGATAAAAGTTTTCGAAGGATATGGGTTGACCAGTAGTGGCTTTTGGTAGGATATGATACAGTTTCTACAGCATAAGCTAAAAAATAGAGCTTAACACAAAATATAATTAGTATACATTCAATACATCCCAAAATGACAAGTAAAAGCCTTGTTGACGATTTCTTTTAATCAATTTGCCACCATGTAGGACTTGGCCCTGTGAAGTATAACTTTAAAGACAAAAATTTATTACTATTACTGTTTTCTTACTTATTATATTTCTAATTTATTAAAATAGAAAACATAAATTATATTTTATTACAATTTCTCTGCTTTCTTGAGATATGAAAAAAGAAGAAATGCAAACAAAACCATTACATTGTATCAATTTGTTATTTTATGTATAAAATTTGCATTTGTATATTTCTTCTACTTTAGAAAGCTGTCACAAGTCTTATTAACAAAAATTTACATAATTTTATTTGCTAACAACTGACAGCTGATTTATTGTTAAGGTAATGCAAATAATGAAACATTTTTACATATTATGTCCTATGCAAGTAAATGTGTATATGTAGCCACTTACAACCAGAACAATTATAGTAAAAATATCTTATCCTGTTTGCTGTCGTTGAATTATGTTTAACTTGATTGTCAGTATGTCCGTCGAATTATTTATTGGTCTGCCCATTATATATGTAGCATAAAACAATATATTTTCCTAAAGGATTTCCTGTAAAGTTATTTGAGTAAATTTAAAATATATGACTGTCTTTCTTCATATTTTTAAATATATGATTTGAATTATATATAATATATATATGTTTGTATGTGTGATATTTACATAAAGGTTTTTATTTTCAGAACTTTACTTAAAAATATATAGGTTAATTGATTTGATTATAATTAATTTTTTTATAATTTGAATGTTCTAATCAAATTGTATGCCATGTCGTCAACAGCGTTGCCAATTATGTACGTATAATTACATTGAAGTCATATACTAAACAAATAAAATTTTTAATATACGACTACATATAAATTACTGAAACGCAAAAACGATATAAAATAACTTAACAATATGGTGTCAAAACATCGAAAAATGGAATAGACGCCGTAAATCTATATCGATTCTCAGATACAAGAGTAAAGTTTTAAAGAAATCGCTTAAGAGTAATTCCAAGTGAAATCAACAATTAAATGTGTCGCATGGTTTTCAATATTAAAAAAAAAATTAAAATTGAGGGGTTAAAAGTTTTACCGATTTCTTACTTTCTTATAATTGTTCTAGCTTTTTTAAGTAGAAATAATATTGATATTCCATAATATCTCATGTTATGTTTTATAGGGCAGTAATTACTGCTAAGCAAAACTGAACTGGAATAATTAACTGACAGAAATTTGGCCACCTGAAAACTATACAGTTTTCTTCTCATTTTATCGATTTTTAATTGAATCCCGCCTGTTTGAAACCTATTGTACATAAAGCATTGATGTTTTTTGGAGTGAAGGAGAAACCCTTCTGAAACCATGACAAGACTTTCATTGTCTTAAAATAATATCTTCTGCGAAAAAAAAGTATTCAAATTTAAAATTTTTGATAAATGCAAAATTTTGAGCTGTAAAAAAATCCATGTGGGCATAAAAAACAATCTGATATATTCAGATAATATAGGCCAGTACTTCGTTATTATGTCTACTTAGTATCGTTTTCATATTTTCGCTCGATTACAAAATATTATTTTTTTAAAAGTGCAATTTCTATAAAGTATAATAGGCCCAAAAATCTATGTTGGGATATATATAAAAATATATAATTTTTAGAATATATAGCCTTGCATTAAAACACCCTTTAACTTTTTTAACTTCTATAAAATTTTAGTATTTATTAATGAAGTGGCCATAGTTCCACATGTGTTGTGAAAATTTTAGATCTTAACCATTTACGGTGTTCGATATAGAAGCCTGTGACAAACAAACAGACGGACAGACAGCACATGGACAGCAGATGGACAGACAGAAAGACAGACGGATGGATAGCGTAGCGAAACTAATAGGGTTCTTTTTCCCCCTTTGTTATACCGAACCCTAAAAACGACCCGGTCATCATTAAGTCTACAATTCTGGCAATATTCTTTATCAAGTCTCAAACTCAAACCACTTCCAATAAAATATTTTTATTTTTTTTTTTTTAAGAGAAGTAACAATCAGGCAATTAATGCCTAGCAGTTAATTAATTAATGTGTTACCTTCTTTGGGAAAGGGATAGAGTAGAGAGAACAGGTGGTGAAGTGGGAGAGATATAGAAAGCTTAATTGATTTAGAGCCTTGCTATAGCGCGTTTTTTTTTTTGGTAAAGCAGCGTTGCAAGCCTCTCTGGTGTCAAGTAGAGGCATCACATTGTTTTAAGCTGTGTAACCTTTTTATTAGTTCTTTTACTTCGCCGACGGTTATGCTACAATACCGACGAAGGAGGGTGCTGTTAAGTGCATTAGGATATGCTAGTATTAACCGCTGCCGGTACTGCCAAAGTGATCAGTGCTATACCTTCATCACTTTAACAGTCCAACAGCAGCCAGCACAATAACATACCAATGCACATGAGAAAAATGCATGATGTTGTTGGCTTGCCTGAAAGTTGTCTTGAACTCAAGACCTCAGGTTTTGTAGTCAAACGCGCTAACTACTCAGCCAACAGCACCCTTTTAAAAGAACTCTTTTAAAATAAACTTGTAAAAGAACTCTTAATACTATTTTGAAATGTTATAGCGCAATAATTGCAATTTTAAATTTTATTATTCCAATATTATCCAAGGATTTTTCTTATCCCATTTTTAAATAATTATACAAAATCGGCAACACTGAGGTGATCTAAAAAGTATGCAACTAGTTTTTCAAACTTTGTATATGTTCGTATTTTTATAACGTTAGCTGACGTATACTTAATATTTAGTTAGATATTAAGTATTGTATAAAAACAAAAGGTTTTAATTAAATTAGATTCTACATAAAATAAAACGAACGTATCGTCCATGATCCTACAGCTACCACACCTAGGTCATTTGAATAGAGCTGTAATTTTGAGAAGTTCCTGTCTTCTATGCAGATAAGAGGGCATTGATTTGTTTCTACCATGACAAAGTTAAAATAGCAAAGCCGATTTTTGTATTATATGAAATATGATGAAAAATATACATTTCGTTCCATTCCGTATGCCAAATCAGCTGGCAGACACCTTAAAATATCCTAAAAATATTAGGCTACTTTATAATAGCAAGCCAAATTGATATGTACTATCAGGCATATAACTTTTTAAAATTTTTGTAAATAAGAAAAATCGCATATCAATCATAGCCGAATAACGCACAAAAAAGCAAGAAGATCATATAACTAGCTACTGTTTCCTTTTCTAGAGCTAAGGCAAATATCGCAATCAAAATAGTTCAAGATTTTTTGCCATTATGTAAATCATAACATATGTATGAATATTAAAACACAGTTCTCTTATAAAGCATGCCCACTTTTAAAAATTACTTTTAATCAAATAATTCTTTAGTTAAAAGGAAAACATTATTTATAGATATTTTAAACCGGCCATAATACATTAATAAATCCATTATACGCGTGCGAATTGTTTGTTTATTTCAAACTTAAACTTATGCAAGTTTTAATTTTCATTCATTTTAAAAGGTCATAAATCTAAAAGCAATAGCCACAAAAACATTTACATAAATATAATTTCAAAGTTGCCTTACTAATGACTGCCACAAAAATGAAAGTCATTCCTATCGACTGCTCTAAATACAAAATCTTTGCCTGCTACAATTTTAAATTCGCTTTGAACGAAATTTAGCTTTATTAAAGTTTTCCTTTTTCTATAAGTTTATCCTTGATTACAGATCAGACAGACAAGAACGTATACACAGACAGATAGACATACTCTACAAAACCACTTAAGCATACTGTAGAGCAAAAACTATATCCAAGAAAAGAATACTAACAAATATTATCAAACTTTTGCGCTTACAGATATTTAGTAAAACATTTAGGCATACATATGTACGCATATCTTCTCACACACAATTATACACCACACACTCTCTCTTTCAAACTTACTTAATAAAACGGCATTTCGATTTATTTCCCATTTAACTCATTGACAGTCGACTTTATAATCTTTGATAATAATTTATGGTGACATTTTTTGCGCGAGAAATTCCAAAGCAATAAACGAACGACAATATGAAACCTAATAAGGACAAAGTTAGTGCGTGCCAATGTGAAAAGTATAAAGACTTTAATTCTTTCGACAAAGTAAAAAACAACAGCATACAAAAAATATATATTAGTGTTTACACGCGCGGCCAGCCACTGTACAAGGGGAAGTATGCCAATACATAATTTTCCAAATAAAAAATGTGTACATAATTTACAATTTGATTGAAAATTTTTTTACACACTATGCAGATATGGAGCATAATTAATAATTTAAGAACTAGGAGCAAAATGCTATAACTGCCAATAGCCTGTAAATAGTTTAATTCGAAGGTAATAAGAGGAAAGCAGTTTCAATACGGAAAAAGTATAAATGCAGAATGACTATTCTATTACAATATTTGCAGATCAATTAAATACCTTGTCTGTATTTAATATTTTTATAGTTGTAGTATTCAATATTCTGGCAAATGTATAAACTCTTTTTAAACACGAATTTATTTAAAAGGTTACTTCTCTTATCATTTTCCCATAAAAACATACAAAACGGTTCAAAATAACTTTTTGATTAACTTAATTATATAAAAAGGCCAATAATATCAAAGCGAAAATTTAAAAATAAATGGTTTTAATGCTCAGTCTAAATGATTTGTAAAAATTTTCTATCAATAAAATGAGCCAAGCCAACATAATTAATTTGTGTGTTGGCTTGGTTCATATGTTTGTCGAGCAAATCAATATTGAAGCCTTTTGAAATATTTTATCATTAAAATCTTTTTAATACCTCGCATAGATTTTTATAAATATTTTGAATTTGCTAATTTTAGCAAAGTATTAAAATATTATATATACATACATATCTATTATGTGTACTTATATTTTCTTAGAAACTTTAAGGGGCTTACAATTTCTTATATTCATCGAAGTTGACGACTTAAACTTTGAAACTTAAAAATATTTAGATATTTTAAAAAATGGTATCGAAAGATTGCTAAAATATTTCAAACGTAGTAAGCGTAAAATTGTTATCAGCGGACAACAATTAAGCAAATTACAATGGTTGATTGCGAAATGGTTGATTTATTTATAAAATATTTTGAGTCTGTTGCACAAAAATTTGTTTATGAAAATTCAAATTCGGATGTTTTCACTAATATTTCCCTTTTTCGTTGGAATATTAATTATGCCCAATTCTTTCTGAATATAAAGTTACGAGCCTTAACCTAATAATCAATTTGGATTCATAAAGATTGTTTTTTTTAACTAAAATAATTTAATTTTAGTGCAAAATTTTTTAACATTACTATCATTAATGATTAGTTGTCCATTTTGAATTTGCCACCAAATATCAACAAAATTAGTGCAATAACTTTGTAGTATCACTAACTATTAATGTAATTTTTAAAAATAAGTGCACTTCCCCATCAGATTGACCAAAAATTCCGTGACGTTATTGATTTCGGACAAGTAAAAGTGCATGGCGAATTGGTCCAAGTTAAAGCTTCTTTAGATTTATTTTCAGACCTCCACCAAATATGGTCACATTAACCACAAGGTTCGCATATATTAATTTGTTGAATAGCAAAAATATCAGAGAGACCATTTAAGGGATAACATAATGTTGGGAACACCTACAAGCTTTGATTAATTTATTAGCAAGTTTGACGCAAACATTAAGCAAGTTGCTCAAAATATTACTTTTATAAATATACAGGTGAGCTAAAACGGATTTTGTCTGAAAAGATTATCTTATATATAAAAAAGTCAAACCATTTCTTGTCGTACACTTTTAAGTATCTTATTGTCCACCAATATTGATTTTACAGGCATTTTTCTCCAGAATGCGCAATATATTTTTTTAGCTAAGCGGGCGGGAGCCCAGTAATAACAATTGTACTACTAAAAATAAAATTAGAAATAGTGATAATAATGAATAGTCTTAGCGACTAGCTAGAGAATGCTGAATGAATTTGACTAATTTTGAAATTGTATTTTTAAAAACCGTAGTAAATGTAGTTAAAAATATCATTATCTTTCAATTTTAGTTAAACTAAAATTTAAAATTATATACAAGAATAAATTCTGAAATTACTACATCGCTTAAAAAGCAATTTTAACAAAACCTTTTACATTGTTCTTTCAACTATTTCGTGGCTTTTGGGAAGGAAATATAGAAAAAATAGTAGTTTTTTGTCGTACGAGGGGACCAATGTTCTGCTCTAAAGATCCGTTCTACTATTTAGCCACCTGATCTCAGTTCATACAATCCTAGTGTACCATCATAATGTAAGAAAATTGATCTCGTAAGAAATCAATAAACTATTGCTAAGAAAGTTTTTGCATATTTGCAAGAGAAAATTTTCTTAGACCAATTTCCGTTAGAGCAAAAAATTGGTCTCAACGATACAAAACATCGATATATCATACTTTGAGATCCGACTGCAAATGCCAAAGAAAAATAATATTTTTTTCGAAATTGCCTTGTAAAAATACTTTTTATTCGAATGTCTACGGCGCACGTTTTTTGTGGTACGATCTAACGTACACTTATACATGTAGCCATATTAAAGATTCCAAAATAATATTCGTATAAATATTTATGAAAACATA
This sequence comes from Panzeria rudis, assembly GCA_956483635.1. Lineage (NCBI taxonomy): Eukaryota > Metazoa > Arthropoda > Insecta > Diptera > Tachinidae > Panzeria > Panzeria rudis. The sequence goes on along the minus strand of OY101449.1, from coordinate 28,944,980 downwards.
TGTACATACAAATTCATTTACTTCTGCTTCTAAAATGCTAGATGGCTAAAAGCACAGAATTGCAGTAGGAAGAAGTTATCATAGTAAGTATTCCTACAGAATAGTAATTAAAAGTGTTTTCTCGCAGTAATAACTACTTTATTTAGTTTTTAGTGCTAGCAAATATGGCTTGAAACAGTACCAAATGGCACAAAAGATTGTCACATTTAAAAACACCACAACCATTAACACGTTTATTATTTCTATGACTTGCATCGTTCGGTTCAATAGTTCAATGGTTTTTCTGGCAGTTATTGGAAAAGTAACTTTTTTTTTGTTTTCTAATAATACGAATGTAGGAGAGCGATTTTTGAGAGTACTTGCAAATTTTCAAAATTTTTGCAATAGTAATAAGTATTTTGTGTTAGATGGAGTTTATAAAGTTTGGTCTTTTGAAAAACTTTAGATGTTTGGTGTTTTTATGTTCAACCTACCTACCCCAACACAATTGTTATCATTGTAATGTTAACGTTTACATTAACTGGTCGCCTAGTTATCAATGGCAATAATAAGAATTCGTCCATCAATTTAAAAAAAATTTTTTATAAAATGTTTAATTGTTAGGCTCAATCTTTTACGATATCTCTGAAACTAATGGTTATATTGCGGAATAATGTTTCCTCACCCTAAAGATAATTCTGTTGTCGAGTTTTAATTTTTCTTTTTTACTGAATATGGCAAAAACATTCTCCAGTTATGCTAATATATTTCGTATACTGAAAGCAACATCTTCGTGCCAGCTATGAATTTTATCATTAATATCGACCTAACGTAAAATTTCATTGTATTAATAAAAAATGTTTCTCAAAGTTTCATATAAAGCATTTCATTAATTTCGTGAAACTGTCATATAAAAAATTACATAATATTGTAATTGCTTGCACCTTTTTTAAAAGTGGTTATATAAGCACATTAGCGAAAACTATATACTAACATTTTATTAATTAGTTTAGCTTAACTTTATTGCTACCACGTTGGCAATCGCGCACAGTATCGAGCTTGGACTCTTCATTTTTATCATGAAATTTATAGACAATGCCTTAACTACATCAGCCAATAGCACTATAAAAACAGAGTGCATTCAACCCTTTTAAAGTTTTTTCTATAAAATATGTTTTCTATCAAACAGTTTTATTGTACGTAAGAAGCATTTGCATTGTATGTCTGAACCATTTTCTTAGACTGGAATTATTTTTGTATAATAATTTTTTTGTTATAAAGAGAAGTAACACAATCAGTCAATTAATGCCTACCAGTTAATTAATTAATGTGTTACCTTCTTTGGGAAAGGAATAGTGCTATTGCGCATTTTTTTGTAGAGCAGAGTTGCCAGCCCCTCTGGTGTCAAGTAGAGGCATTGAGTTGTTTAAGTAGTGTAGCCACTTTATTTTTCGTTTACTTCGCCGACGGTTCTGCTATTATATGCTACTATGAAGTGTTTTTGCAGTAAGTACTAGGATATTCATTCGGTTAACCGGTTATTAACTACCCGATTAACAGACCGGTTAATTTAAAACTGGATATTTTCGAGTAACGGTTAAACCGGTTACTTTCAGTCAGTTAATAGTTTTATAAAATCCAATAATACTGTTGCCAACCATTTAAATAAAAATCTATGTATTAGATTTAATGAGAGACGAATTCAATTATTTTATACCTCCACTCAGGAATATTTCCTTCTAGCAACAGTGTTTTAAAATACAGTACAAAAACGGAAACTAAGGAATTCAGAAATAAACTTTTTTTCGCTGAGCTCTGCCAGCATGAATTAGATGATGACCTTACAACAGTAGAAACTATCGATAGTAATACAAGAAATGTTTTAATATAATTAACCGAAACAATTAGAAGTTTAAGAATTTCAAAAAAGATAAAACAGGACTCTAATGGCATAATGGAAAATTTTATAACTTTTTTAAAGAAATCCAGGAAAAGGACTGAGAAACTAGATATTCTGTATTATGGAATGCTTTCGATTTCTTCAACATCTATGATAAATGAAAGTATTTTTTCAAGCCAAGTTTTATCAAAACTAAAGAAATTCTTTTTCTGAAAGATTGTTTTAGAAGATCTCCTTAAACTATTGAAATAACTGATATATTTATCTCACAAACTTGTTAATTTTTTAATGAATACATATTTATGATTTTTTTTGCTTGATTCAATTGTTTTTTACTAATAAATTCAAAATAAAAGATAATTTATGCAATTTTATTTGTTGAAATTACTTGATTTATGAAAAAACTTCATTAATCGGTTAACCGGTTAATACCGCAATTAACCTATTATTAACCGATTAAGCTAAACCTCGATTAATTAATCGAGCAATTAAACGGTTAAATCAGAAACCCGTTTAAATGAATACCCTAGTAAATACTCAAATCCAATGAGATTAACTTTTGGTCTTCTTAAAATTGGAAAACAAATTTAACTTTATAACATTAACGTAAACATTATCATAAATGCACTCAATGAAGGCTAAAAAATTAACAAATACAGAAAGAGAGCAATTTAATTTAGAATACGAAAATTATCATTCTATTAATGCAACGCCTCAATCATACGATGAAGAAATATCAGTAAACCCGCTTCATTAGCTGCATGAATGATTTTTCTCTCAGTGTACAAGTGAATTCATTGTTAACAAAACGGAATATCTCAAAAGCCAGAGCTCTTAAAAAACTGTAGTGTAGATTCAGCGGCCCAAATAACTTAAGAAACAGCTTATAATTCTGGGAAAGTAAAAAGTTTACTGAAATGAGTACATTAGTGTAGGTAATTGTTATGAAATTTTAATTGTTGTCGGCTTTTTTCGGTATTGCTGTGTCCTTTGTAGATAAATGTGCGATTTAAATAAAAGCAAAAGTTTATAGAAACTTTACAAACAAAAAATTTTTAGAAAAAAAACTTTTTTATAAACACTATAGTTATTAAGTTATGAGACATAAAGGTTAGAAAAAGAGCATTTGCTTTAATCTTAATTAATTGATAGTGGTACCAGACTCTTTGAATGCTAAATATAGACAAAAAAAATGGCTAAAAATGGCTAAAATGTAGCTAAAAACTGGCTAAGTGGCATCGAATGCAAAATCATAAGTATTAAAGAAATATAAGAAAGTAATTGATATATTATTGTTTACGAAAAAATCGAAAGATTTTTAAAGTAAATGAAATCCTACCGGTTGCCATTATTACGCTCACCGAAGTTTCTTCTTTTTTTTAGCAAACACTTCTTTCAGCTATTTTTGCCAATTTTCCAAAAGCTTTTTTGGGTATAACTTATGAATGCAAGTATTTCAGAAAGTGACAACACCTGTTTCTGAATTGTGAATTTGCCGCCTATCGATTGCTATTAGCCATTATTGCGCCCACCGATGATTTTTATTTTTTTAAACAATACACTTTCCTGAATGCAAGTGACATCGCCCCTTTCTGAATTAGCAATTATTGCTCTCACCGAATTTTTTTATTAGCAAAAACTTTTTTCACAGATTTTTAAAAATGTTTAAAAAGTTTGTGGGCATAACTTCTGAATACAAGTATTTCAGGAAGTGCCAACCGCAGCTTCTGAATTATATTTTTGCCCCCTATCGGTGCTCACCAAAGATCTTCATTTTTATAAAAGAAACATTTTTCGGTTATTTTTGCCAATTTTAAAAAAGTTTGCTGGGTATAGCTTCTGAATTTATGAACAATACAAAATACAATTTTTGCATCTCTGAAAAAAGATTTGCCGTTTAACCAAAGTTTGTTCTCTTCTCATGCGAGCGAAAACAATAACATATTACTCTGTTGTATGTTTTGGTAGTAAATAAAAAAATTCATGTATGAAAAAATTTTTAAATAATGGCTAGATTAATATAAAACAGCATTAAAAAGCAGCTAATAGCTAAATTAACTTTTCTTCTGATTAAATGGGATGAAAAATGACTAAATGTAGTCAGAAAACGGCTAAATTGGCATCATTGTTGATTGACTGCGGAATAAAATTAATTTCAAGCTACTTATGCATATATAATTTTTTCATGAAAAACAAAACAATTTATCATTTTCAAAAACTCATAAAAAAATGAAGAGGTCAAAAATTGTACATTTTTGTCATTTATCAGAAAGCTACGTACAGTGGGAATAAAATAAGCGATAATTCAATAAAATCGATAGACAAATTTCGATGTTATTCCCGATTAACATTTTTCTGTTTTATAGAAATTGTGATTTTAATCAATTGAGTTCCTTCACGTAATTGTGAATAAAATCGACATTTGACCACTGCTATTAATTACTCATAGCTTATGTTATTCCTAATATACCTAGTTTCTGATATATGACAATAATGTTAAATTTTTGCCCACTTAATTTTTTATCAGCTTTTATTAAGGAAAAACAAATGTAATTTTTGAATAAATCCGAAATAATTGGAAATAGATAGAATTGTGTATAAGTGGCTTAAGGATACTTTAATTTCTTTGGCTGCTTTATCAATTTAAATCGAGCAAAATGTTCAATGGACACATCTGTTTTTTGATACTTACAATTTATTTTTTAATATAACACCTAAGAAATGTTAATTCTTATAGAGAAGCCACCTTGTTTGTAAATAGTTTTTCGTACAATTTTAATGTTCATTTCATATATTTTGTTATTTGCGACTTTTATGTATATGTTGTGATAGTTTCTCTACGCTTATGAGTGTTCTTATATTTTTCTATAAGCAAAAAATAATCCATACATATTGCATTGTATCGTTTGGCAACAAAACTGTGCTAAAAGTAGTTTAATGCCAAAACGGCCTCATATTCATGCACTCATGTTTTACATTCCTTCAATATAAAATAGCTGTCACCCGCTCACACCACTCATTAATATACTTGTCCTGAATGAGATCTGTGCTTTGAATACCAAATGCAATAAAAGCAATAATATTATTGTTTTTAAATGTTTTTACAACGAAAGTTTTTATAATCAATTTGTTGAAAATATCTCTTTTCAATTTATTTATATTTTTTTGGGTTATATAGTTACGTTATGCATTTAATTAATTTCACTGAAATATTTTTGTGTTGTGCTGGGAATGGCAAATGCTCAAATAAAAAGAATAAATGCAAAATTTTATATAAAAACATTAATGCTTCGAGGCGCATAAAAAATGATATATGTCTGTATATATGTATATTTGTATGACTACACTGGTCTGCAAAAAAAAAAATTTTTTGAGTCTTTAAATAAAAATATGTGGAATATAAAAATTTTAATGCATCAAACTAAAATTCGTAATGGGCAGAGCTAGGACTTTCATGCAAATGCATGTTCTTTTTTGGTGATAGATAAAGAGGTATTGACTAATTATCTATGCGAATTATCAAGTTGTAAGTAGCTTAGCATCGATTTGTAGTTGCATATTTTTGCATATTTTGGTGGTAAGTGCATATTTTTGCATATTTTATTTTATTGCATAGTAATAAACATATTTTTAATGCATATTTATCAATTAAAAATTTATAGGCCGACTATGAATGACAACTGAGCTTCCCTCAGTTGGGTTGCCAGTTGCTGAAAATTATATACTGGTGGCAACTGGCTACTGAGAGCTGTCAATTTCAGTTCCTATTTAGTGCAACCATTAATTTTCAATTGCGGACTGGCAACGCAACTTAAGTTGGGTTGCATTAAATAATGGGTCTATTATTTAATGCAAGCCAACTTAAGTTGCGTTGCCATAATAACAAAAAACTAAAAAAAAAAGATTTTCTAATTATTTTAGTTTTGGTACTTTGTTCGTAGGTAAATGCATATTTTTGCGCATATTTTTAATTTTTAGGTGCATTTGTTTAGCGCTTCTAATCATTTTTTAGTTGCATGAAAGTCCGAGCCCTGTTAATGAGTATGCCTAATATTTTCACGAAGTACAACGGTATATATTACCCTAACTCGAGAACAGTTTATCCGATTTAAATAAATAAAAGATACAAAATAAAATTAGCATTAAATCTTCCATATATATGGGGGGCTCACAAGGTAGTCATAAAGTCATATGGTTTAAAATAATAACACGAAAAAATATGACTGCTGTGAGCAACCCGTCATAAGTTAGTGTGCTATTTCAAATTTGTATCAGCTGATAAAAAATCAATTATAAATATTTGAAATCAGAATGCCAAGAAAAAATAAAAGAATTTACTTAATAGCCAGTTTGTTTTTAAATTATTCAACTTGTTAATAAAGTAAATAAAACTCAGCTGAATATCTTTTAAACTCTTCATTTTTAATTAATGTAAAAACAAATTTCTACGCACACAGAAAGTGAAATTGTTCAAATAAATAAACATAAACGAAACCAGCTGAAGCCGGTGACTCAGCCGCCTAATTTTAGTTGGCTGCCAGCCAGCTAAGGTATACAAACAAAATGTTCTCACTTGCATATTTTTATATGTCTCGATTTTTTATAAAAATATAATCAAATGTGAAGTTATAAAATTCGTTTTTTCGTGCATTAAAATTAAAAACTATCATAAAAAATCAAGAGGCTGAAATCTTTACATTTTTATTATTAGTCAGAAAGCTAGGTATATTAAGAATAAAATAAGCTATAAATAATTAAAATCAATGTTCAAATGTCGATTTTATGTACATAAATTGCGATTTTTTACCATTGAGTACCTTCACGTAGTTGTGAATAAAATCAACATTTCTTTATCGAATTTCATGATTTATGGCTTATAAATTGTTTTCATTTTTAGTTTTAATTTTTAAAAATTTTGTCGCCAATTTCTGAATAACTCTGAAAAATTTTTATATATAAAAAAACTGTATATAGATGATATAAAGTTTAATTTATTACGCATATTTTTGTGGCTAAGTGATTTAAATCAGACATTCCGTTGTCGAGTTAGAATGAAATATACCTGGTGTAAATATCACTACGTGAGAGAAAAAAAAACTGTAAACGGATTTGAGTTTAGCGCATTAAATTTTTTAATATTCCACATACATATTTTTTATATAAAGACAATTTTTTCCGTAGACCAGTGTTACATGTATGTTTTAAATTTATGTGGTTGTATGGAATGCGAACATTCTTTACTGCAAATACAATTGAAAATTTGTCATCTATGTACTTTGTGCTTTAAATTGATATTTAATTCATTGCATAAAATAATAAAGCTAGCTTTAGTGTATCGAAGGGATATACATATATACATTCAAGTAATTTATCGACATATTGGACTAAGAAATTATGTTTTGAAATGTAATATAAATGCGTAACCTGCTGTTAATAGGGCCCTCAATTTTGAGCTAGCGTCACACAAATTATTGAACCTCGTGCTCTTCAAAGTATTGAACCTCGGCAGCTTTTATAAACATGAAAAAAATAATTTCGAGTGCTGATAAAACATTATCTCTTAGTCCCTGCCCATACGAGTCAATTTTTGATGAGCAACTTTTGAGTTTATGGGAGAGAGAAAGCTGAGAAGATTGGGCAAGGGTACATTGACTCATGTATATGCAACTCTCTTTTATTTTCCTCTTTGTAATGTTAAGCAACAACAAATTCTATGTAAAAAATAAAAATTGCACAACACGAATTTAGCTGCATGGACTCGAATGCAACTTCGAAAGAAAATTTGAAGACAATTGCAGAAGCTAAAGTTGAGAAGTACGGACAGGGAATTAGTAGAAAATGAAAATTACACAATTCAAGGAGAAGTTTCATTTCGGTGCTAAAAGAGAGATTTGGTCACTACAGCGAAAATGACGAAACATTGTGGAAAATCAGATAAAGAAAGTAGTCAAATTGTTTCAAATAATCAGTTGACATTCAAAGCGCTGCACACTGCGAAAAAATACCAATCTAGTAGCGAAAAAATCATATATTCCAAAAGAATAGTCGGATCCACAAAATATGTATAAAGGTATATAGGGAAGGGTGTAGGCTACAAGGTGTGTTAAAAGTTAGGTAGGTATATTGTTATATAAGATCAATTTTGCCGATAAACCCTTTAAGCTTCGGAAAGCTTATACCTTCCAAACTAATATCCTGATCCACAAAAAACGTATGCCTGAAAAGGCTGTAGGTCTGTAAATAAATTAGATATTTCAAACACAGTGGGCGCTATATGTTGTTATATAAGACCACTTTTACCAATAAAATTCTTACGTCTTCTGAAAACCCATATCTTCCAAACCAATAGTCTGTCGGATCTACAAAAATGTATAGATGAGTTATAGGCAAGGATGTAGGGTATAAATTTTGTGAAAACTAGACAGCTATTTCTAACACTGTGGGCGCTATATATTCTTAAAACAAATGTTACCGATAAAATTCTTAAGTCGTCGGACACCTTATAGCTTCCAAATTATTAGTCTTATCAACAAAAAATGTGTGGATGAATTATAGGCTTTAAGATCCCTACACAATTATTCACCTGTTTTAACATAGTGAGCAATATGTGTTTTTGTACAAGACCAATTTTATATTTTGTTATATAAGACCAATTTTAGCGATAAAACTCTTTAGACGTCGGAAAGCTTATTCCAAATTAATAGTCTGATCTACAAAAAACGTATGCCAGGAAAGGCTTTAGGCTATAAGGTCTGTAAATATATTAGCTATTTTTAACACAGTGGGCACTATATGTTGCTATATTCGTACGACTAATTTTAAAAACTCAAAATGCTTTAACAAATAAAATTCAAAGTGTATTCAAATTTTCAAATGCATTAAAAATTTGTCTTAAAATTGAAAACGACCACTTCATTGGTATTATATATTAATAACAATTAGTTTCGGAAGCAAATCAAATCAAACAGGTAGATAAATTTTAAAAAAGGTAGGTAGATAGAAAAACTGACGTAAAAGTCGCACACTCAAGTGTCCGCAGTTAATTTTTGAAACAATACTACTCTATAATAACTATATTAAGATTCCACTAAGTTTTCAGGGACTCTCTACAAAGATTTGGGAAATTAAAAAAAATTTGTATTTACACTTGTAAACCTTAACTGAAATAGCAAATATATAAAATACAGCCGTTTAAAATAGCTGATATAACACTACATCAAATATAAGTTACCTTATCCGAAAACGTCCATCACTAGCGATTCAATAGTCCAACAAATTTGGTATAAAAATCATAAAGAATTACATCCTAACTTTTTGTCAATATTTAAAAGGCAATATTTTTCGAACGAGGTAACATAGCGATAAATAAATTTGATTTTTAAATAAACTGATTTGTCCGCTTTGAAACTGCGTATAAATGTTTATTTTTTTCTTTCCCCGCTGGATTGACAGTATTCCCTCTGTGCGCTTTTTTGCTGCTATTTATACAATATAACTGGCTTAGAAATTAATATTAATTCCAGGGCTCTTGCGTCATCGAATTTTCACAAAAGCAGAGAGGAAATCTGAGTAAATTCATTTATACCATTAAATTAGTATATATTTCTTCCATACATTAAATTTTGTATATTCGTATTTCAGTGTTTAATTTTTTGTAAATACAGCGCTATTGGATTTTCTCAACAACTCGTCCAAATTGTGTAGCCACCTTTTATATGGCTTTAAGCTTCTTTTTTTATATAGTTATTTGCTTCAAAATAGTAAATAGATACATTCAGGAGAATGGGTAAATATTTAGTATCCACACTTTAAGATACTTATTTTAAACTTACATGCAATGTAGTTTTCGTGTTAAAGAGAAAAAAATCTTAAAATATTACACTTAAAGAAAAAAGCTAGGAATGAGCTGGAAAATATACATGCATTTTATATAAAATGTAAATAAATAAAATGAATTGCATTATCAGTATACTTCATTAAATTAAATTTGCTTATTATTTATATATATATATATATATATATATATATATATATATATATATATATATATATATATATATATATATATATATATATATATATATATATATATATATATATATATATATATATATATATATATATATATATATATATATATATATATATATATATATATATATATATATATATATATATATATATATATATATATATATATATATTTATTTTATTTAAAATAAAGATTTATTTGTTTAAGGTTAAGCAATGAATATATGCATTTCATTGGTGCTTCACCAAATCATCAGTAGACTTGAACCACACTTCTGAAAATTAGGGTTACTAAGCAAGTAAGTCTTTATTGTAAATAAAATTGCGAGAATATCTGAAATAATTAAAGAACTCTGAAGAGATTAGCGGGAGCTATATATATATATATATATATATATATATATATATATATATATATATATATATATATATATATATATATATATATATATATATATATATATATATATATATATATATATATATATATATATATATATATATATATATATATATATATATATATATATTTATTTATTTTATTTAAAATAAAGATTTATTTGTTTAAGGTTAAGCAATGAATATATGCATTTCATTGGTGCTTCACCAAATCATCAGTAGACTTGAACCACACTTCTGAAAATTAGGGTTACTAAGCAAGTAAGTCTTTATTGTAAATAAAATTGCGAGAATATCTGAAATAATTAAAGAACTCTGAAGAGATTAGCGGGAGCTATCGAAACGGTAGTTCAACCCTCCGTGCAGTCAAAATTTTCTTTGTCTATATGCCTCATATTTTATCTCTAAATAAAAATATAATTTAATTAAAACATTTAATTAAAACCGAACTCAAGCCAAAATAATTAAATTTCTTTGGATACAAACCAATACAGTTCGTCTAAACTCATAAATTAATTGTTGAAATAATTAGTTAGATAAATGTTATATATATTTTATTTTAAATAATTGTTCCTTGCAGTTCGTTTCTTTTAGTGTGCGTGCAATTTCAAATACAAACGTATGTGTGTTAAAAGTTTGCACTAAAAAAAATTGTTGCAGTGGTAGTTGTAGTAAGTATTTAAAGTTGTTTTAGTTATTGTTAATGTTACTGCATTCTTGCAAAAAACCACCAGCAACTAGAGGAAAAAACAACTATACAAATATAATTTCGTTGCAAATACACAGATGTTGGTAACAAAATATATGGAATGTTGTGGCAAATTACAGCATGCAGTTAACATAATTTTCCACTAAATTCACATGAGTATGAATGTATCTTTTACTCCTAGTAGGAACGAATTTTAAGTTCTTTAAGAACATTATCAAATACACAAACGTACGTTTGTTTATGTTTATATATGTTGCTGAGGTATCTTAACTATTTTCACGTTTCAATGTTTACTAGAAACTTAATTTATATTTTACAATATTACAGGTTTTTTCTGTTGGTTTTAAGTTTCATTACAAAAGGTTTGCTTGTGTAGAGGATACCGAAGACGCTCTTAAGGTGCTTTTCTGACTCACTTTACTTCAAACGACGGAAATCAACAGAGGTTTTTCTGTGCTTTAACGGTTTTGGATTGTCAACTGACAATCTTCTGCCTCCATTCCCATTATTAAATCCCTAGCGCTTTTGAACCAGGCTGTGGTCCAATTTGCTACCTGTTTTCTGTAAAATACTAATTATTGTAATACAGTATTTTTTCGCTTTATATTAAATTTTCATTTTGTTTGGTTTTAAGAAATTGCTTTGATTTGTGTTGCAAAATTTCGCTATATACCAGGGTTTTCAGATTTCTTTCGAGTCGCATCCTTAATTTGATAATTTTCATCCCCGGAATTCCTCAAAAATCAATATATATCATTCCCAAAAATCCCCGCTAATATAATGCTATTCCAATTTCAATTGAAGGCTGAAAAGCAAAGGGGTACAAGTGTTAAAATTAAAAAAAATTTGTTATGTGCAGGAATCAAAACTTAATGCCAGAATCTATCACTCTACAAAAATGTACCCCTTTGCTTTTAAGCACCAATTCATTTAAATATTAACTTTTGAATACATTATTTGGACTGTAGCTTACTTATTTCATTAGTACATATCGATGGTTATACGTTGACAACTCGTAACTGATTTTTTATTATATATCACAAAATGCAGACAACGTTATATAAATTGCTAAAAACTTTCCTATCTTAAAAGTAAAAAACCGAAACTAAATAATTTGCAGTTATCTTATTTCGTTTCGAGCCTATTTATAATGGAATTTCTTCAACTGAAAAGTTGTAAAAAGCAGTTACACGTGTTATAAACATATGACCATCGATATTATTGTGTGTATATATTATTGTGTGTTTTCCTAACATATTGGTGTAAATGATTAAAAACTAAATGTTCGGAGTCCAAATTTGCTTTAAAGCTAAACAATTTCAAATTTTCTGGAGATGGGTCAAAAGTGTCACAACAAATTCCATTTTTAAAATGTATATTAATAGGCAGATTTTGTAAAAAAAATTTCGTTTCTATGGCCCTTAAGTTTGTATGAAAAATTATTTAAATACGTTTCAAAACAAAATATTTCCATAGAAATTTCAAAACGATAAAAACTTTCGTATTTACAAAATCAGGCCCAAGGTCTCAGCAGAGATTCAATCAATTCGTATTGAATTTTGTATCTAATTTTTGTTTTTCTTGAAGCGCAATGTCTTGAAATTAAAATAATACAGGAAAAAATAAAAAATATGAAGCAAAATAAAAATCCCCTAAAAGTCTTCTAAAATCCCCAAAGCATAAAAATAACCTCAATGAATTCCCCAATCCCTAAACCAAATTTTGTATCCCCATTTCGAAAATAATATTCCCGATTTGGGGATAAATCCGCTAATCTGACAACACTCTGAGATACATGCGCATGACAATTACGTTTGCAAAAAGTTTTGCTTGTTTGTAGAGAAGAAAGAGGAATAGAAAACCCATCACGATTCCTGTTCTGCATGTTTTTCTCATTTTCTCTCCCTCTGTGATTGTGATATGGTTTTTGTTGTTATGAATGAGTAAATATAGCAAATTTTTAGAGTAATTTGTAAAAAAAGATGAAAATAAAAATCATCGTATAAATGCCAGGGTTTTTAGAAGATGTTTTAAAAGAAAAAAAAATTCATTGTTTCTTATTTACCATGTGAATTGGGTGTAAGTTAAGATTGCTAAAAATGTACCTTCAAGCTGTCATAACAGCAAACCTCCAGCTACATCGAGCGTTTTCGTTTTTCGTTATAGCATTATTAGTTTTCATCAAGACCTCTGTTCACTATGGCTTAAAGATTTTTAATTAAATTGAGTACTCAAGGAAATATAAATCAATGGAGTTTTTTTATTATTTGTGGTACAAAGCAGCTTCCGATATGACAACAATTGATCAAAAATGTTATAAATTTCATAAAATTATAAATTTGATCCACTATCAAATCCAATTAGCCACTATTCGACGAGTAATTTAGTATTCTTTGAAATAGGATATAGCTTAGATTATCCTCTGCCTTTGGATGGCGTTTTAGAGAAAAGTATACTTCTCCAGTGACCCAAATCTCAAAAAATGGAATTGACGATTTCTTTATCGAAATGTTGATTTTTTGCTACGACAATCCGAAGGAGCAATCAATACAACAAACATTTAATGATATATGATGACACATGTTGTGTTTTACTATGGAACGAAAACTAATACCATATTTACACTATGCAATTTTGTTGCATGCAACTCTATTTTTTCAGTGAGAAAGACAGAGAAGAAATACAAAATGTGTACATTTGTATTTCAACACTCTCACTTAAAATGAAAATTGCATGCAACAAAGTTGCATAGTGTAAATATGGTATAAGTTGCTCTGGTGCTCAAAGTCCATCATTGATTTAGTATTTCGTTTTAAAAGTTCTATTCTATGACTGTATAGCTATCCTACAGTAAAAAAATCGCATAGATGTACATAGTAGCAGGATTGCCTGTTATGAGAGCTTGAAAGTAGACACTTTTTGTAGCATATTTTCGAGTACTTGTTATTATTATTACGATTGGTACTGGGTCGTATGAATAATAAATAATGAACTATAAAACATACGCAGTTGTGATTCTAAAGCAGTGTAACAGCCGGCTAACACCAGAGCAGTTAAATAAACTAAACGAAACGTTTGCTTTCGTTTTAAAAAACACAAATAAAACAAACTCATGGGTTCTTATTCACCATGTGAATTGGGTGTAAATTAAGGTTGCTAAAAAATTACCTTCACGCTGTCATAACAGGCAAACCTGGAGCTACATCGAGTGTTTTCATTTTTCGTTATAGCATTATTAGTTTTCATCAGGACTTCGGTCCATTATGGCTTAAAGAGTTTTAATCGAATTGACTATTCCAGAAAATTTAAAACTATAAAGTTTTTTTTATTATTTCTGGTACAAAGCAGCTGCCGATATGACAACAATTGGTGAAAAATGTTTTAAATTTCATAAAACTATAAATTTGATGCACTACAACGCATTCACTCACAAATCCAATTAGCCCCTACTTAGTAATTTAGTAATATATTATTCTTTAAAATAGGACATAGCTTAGATTAAACCTTTGCTTTTAGATAAAGTTTTAGAGAAAAGTATACATCGAAAAAATTAATTTTTTTTATATATTTTAATTTTCAGCAGCCTCCAAAATAAAAATTTGTAAATCAGTATTATAGAAAAGTAATTCAAATCGGAATTTTTAAAATGTTGTATATTCAATTGGAGCTTGAAATAGAAATTTTGAAAAAGTACGATTTATTTCCGATGAAATACAAGCCAACGGTAACACTGTCAATGCTTAAAAAGTTTCTAAAAATAGAAATTGTTATGCCATTTAACCGAGCCGCGCAATAAATGGTGCTATGTAGAGGTGCACATAAGCACTGACGGTGGCACTTTGTTCTGTTCTACTGTGTATATTGAAAATAAAACTGACCTGGATTTTTGTACGTAATAAGGACCAACCAAAGTCTGCTGCAAGTGGTTATTTTACATACCAGAGGAGAAACCCCTTGAGCCAGTTCATCAAATATTTTTTATTATTGTTTTTGGATTAGTTTCATTCACGGATTTTTGGGAGTTATTTTATATGAATTAAGTCCCAAAAAAACTGAATTAAATAAGTCACCAAAGAATTAAAGAAATTCCCAAAAATCTTTGTGTCTTTCTAGACATTTGTTTAGGGGTCTATTCCTTTTTCGTCTTGGGTGTTGTATATTCAGGACTATTTTATGGTGCCTAAAACAATATTACATGTTACTATAAAAAACCCTCTTGTCATGTTTATACTCTATAGTTGAACACATGTAAAAATTTTTTGACGTATAATTTTGTTTGCTGTCGATAAATTTTATTTTATATCCATATTATACAAAGTGATGCAAATAAAATTTTTTCATTTTATTTGCACTCTCACATAACCGAAATAGATGAAGAATGCAAAAAATATTACCGTATGATCAAGCATTATTATAAACATAACATCACTGCATTAAAATTATTTACTGGCTTATAATACTTCTATTTATAAACATATGTTACCTTTAATTATTTTATTGTTATAAGATTCATTTTATGTCTGTAATACTTGAATGTACTTGTAAGGTTTATTATCTATTTTCATCTCAGTTTTCTTATTAATGTTATTTCAATATTATTAAATAAATTATTAATGTAAGTAAATATCGGATATACTTGTTCAAATCAACGTCGTTCGAAATCAGAAAAGAAAAAACATTGACATAACGATTAAGAGAAACATTAAAAGGCAGGTAAATAAGGCAAAATCAGAGTTTCCCAAATTAATATTTATGCATATATTCCATAGGATAATACTCGTCAACACCACCAGCTGGAACAAAATGGCATAAGGCAGTATATAACTTCAAAGCACTAAATTTGATAGCATTTGTAGAAAGGTTATATTAACAGATACTAAGCAGAGGAGTCACATCCATCTTAATTGATGTACTTAAGGTAGGAAGATCACCAGAATTAATAATCTAAGAGATATACAGTTTGGGCATAAAAAAATAAAGTAGGAGACGGCATTATCTTGGCCGAAGTATGCGAGTATGAAGTACGAAAAGTGTCTTGAAATTGCAGAAAAAACATGATTTTCAAGCAGGCTCAAAATATAAAAGAAAGAAATTTTGGACTGTTTATTTCATCAGACCCACTGAATCCGAGGACGAGGTCCGCGTGGCCCATTACCCCTAAAATTTCGAGTAAACCGCAAAAAAACTGGAAGAAATATCGAATTACTGCTGTTTATCGCAATTTACTCAAGATTGGAGGGGTAACTGGCCAAACACGCCTCATTTTAGGATTCATCACATCGAAATATATGTCAGATGGTGGGTTTGATCAAATAAACAGCCCAATTTTTTTCCTTTTATATATTGTGTCTGCTTGAAAATCATGCTTTTTTGCTATTTTTGTCTTCTTTTCTACTTACACTATGACTTCCACATCTCGTGATCGATAAAATTTACATAAATAATTTTTTAACAAGTAGCTAAATAATGCATTTAGTGCTCACAAATTTCGCCCTGGCACCTTTCACCTTCAGTTAAAGCAAGAAGAATGTTAACTATCTACCTAACAAAACCCTGTTCACGGCTTTTTTTTTGGGCACCCGGTGCAAAATTTTTTATAAGCACCTAAACTTAAAATTATTTTGAAAATTTATGATTTTCGACCACTGCCAAATGTAGGCTACATGTCCGAAATGAACAAAAATGTAAGATAAATTCATCTTTAAAGTATGCCCTTTCAACGTGCATCAAAATAAAATTAATATTTTTAGCAAAATTGCTTACAATTTTAAAAATTATGAAAGCACTTTTTTTTAAATTTCTGCGATTTTTTATATAAATTTCAAAGTTTTGAGCTTAGACCTTTGTTACGACTTAACCGGTCAATATATTTAAAAGCCTTGTTCCGTGAGCTTACTTACATTAAAATCAGAGGCTTAGGAAAAAAATTACAGCAGAAAAACCAAAAAAAAAGTCGAGGCAAAAAATTTAAAATTTTAATTTCGAAGTGAAATATCTCTTAAACTATACAATATACAAAAATAATTCCAAACACATTTCTTCTTCATTTTGTCTAGCAAAATCCAAATTTTACAAATTGGTTAATATTTACGGGAGTTGCAAGCCACACAATGTTTTTCATACCCGAGGTAGCTAGCTTTCAGCCCTTGTAGCTCCGCCCGTGGTGCAGCTAAACTTAAAGAGACACGATTCTAAAAGCCTGGCTCATCCTGCACAAACAGCTAAATTTTTATGTAAATCTATTTAGGACCATTATTACAACTTACAAATAGTTATTTTTAGGATGTTATTTGATAAATAAATTTTTTTTGGTTATTAAAAGTTAATATTAACCTAAGAAGCGACAAATAAGCTAATCTGTACTTCCTCCTTATTGTAATTTTTTAAGGGAATAATAAGAATTATAAGCTGCCATATTTTCTGCTGAAAATATGGTAACTTCAATGACAGTTTGTTGCAAAGTAAATCGTTGCCACTACGTATTATAAGCAACAAAAAGTAGTCGGTATCTACTGCAATATTGGCACAGTATATACATTACATATTTTATTTTATTGTTCAGTTGTAATAATGGAGAAATCTTATTTGTTACGTTATCATTCAATATAGTTTATATTAATAATTAATATTTTAAGCGTTATCAGCAAGTTGTAATAATATCTCTTAGTAGCTTAGAAGTTCCATACTTATAACCACTTTTTTTAATTTACACCACTGTGTGACAGCAAAGAGATTTAATACCTTTATATTTTCTCCTTAAACATATACCTCAAATAAAATAAGCTTTATTTTACGAAAATCGATTAATATATATTAATTTTATTTTTAAGAAATTTATTATTTGACATATTGCCATAATTTTATTTTGAATGAAGTCTATTTGCTGATAGCTAAGCATTGTCTATATGCATTTTCAACTTTTCAAAGTTGTGGTTGAAGTCTCCTGACGATTTGGTAAAGCGCCAATGAAATGCATAGATACAATGCTTAACTAGCAGCCAATAGACTTCATTTATATTTAATTTATTTTTAATGAGGTGAAATTACCCGATTTTTGCAAAAAACTATCGAGTTTTGCAGACGTTGCTCCACCAATTTCATCATAACTTCAAAACTTGTTATCCAATTTCCTTACAAAATACACTAAAAAACTTGAAATAAATTTACCTTTAAGGCGTTGGTTGGGTGCTTAGTATACATGGCTACCTACTGCACGCAAGCAATCAAGTATAATCAATAAGATTTTGTTTTGACAGACCACTCCACTCGTTAGTCTCCACCCATGTAGGCTCGAACCCAGATCTCGGATCTGGTTGTAGGTACTAGATCCAAACCGTAGCATTGAGATACCTAATAAAGTCACGTAGACCAATTTTAACCCTCTGGCTATTCGTTGTATGAAAAAAGTGGCAAAAAAATGCACTTCAGCAGGGATATAGTGGGCTCAAATATTCTACAAAAATGTTCCTCGTGGTGTTGTACATAAAGGTTTAGAACATATGTTCATCTCTTGAATATACAAGCAAAGCTTAAGTAAGTTCTCCTCTATTCGACACTGCTTAAAAATTTTAAATCGGTGCAGAAACAATGCAGAGAATTTTTTTTTGTCCGAAAAATCGTTTTCTCGCTAAATTCTGATTTTGAGGGTGTATTGTAATTTTTTTAAATGGCAAAATGATTTACACAACTATCCCTCCAAGTCTCAAATCGTTTTTCATGTTTAAAAAAAATTCCTGTTTTGTAACAGCGTGTAATAACTAAAATTGCTACATCAAATTCATGTTGTTTCAACTTGAAATAACTTTAATTCATAACTTTAAACTAACTATTTTTTTTAAGAGAAGTAACACAATCAGGCAATTAATGCCTACCAGTTAATTAGTTAATGTGTTACTTCTTTAGGAAATGGATAGTGTAGACAGCACAGGTAGTGAAGTGGGAAAGAGATAGAAAGCTGAATTCATTTGCAATTCTAAAATTGCGCGTTTTTTGTAGAGCAGTGTTGCAAGCCCCTCTGGTGTAAGGTGGTGGCAATGTGTTGTTTAAGCTGTATAGCCATTTTATTAGTTCTTTTACTTCGCCGACAGTTCGGCTACAATACCAACGAAGAAGGGTGCTGTGAAGTGCATTAGGATATGTTAGTTTTAATCGCTGCCGGTACTGCCAAAGTAATCAGTGCTATGCCTTCATCACTTTAACAGTCCAACAACAATCAACACAACAACATACCAATGCACATGAGAAAAATGCATGATGTTGTTGGCTTGCCTGGAACTAGTCTTGAACTCAAGACCTCAGGATTTGTAGTCAAACGCGCTAACTACTCAAGCAACGGCACTCTCTCTATACTATACTGGAATATCAAATCAACATAAAATATAGTTATTTCAAAAGGACAAATGTTCTTTGAAGGTTATTATAAAAGCATGTAGAATTAAGATGAAATATCTATGACACAAAGTCACTATCGAAAAATGGTAAGTTAACCTTGTTTTCGACTTTTTAGTTTTTTATATTTCGCACCTTAAAATTAAATATTTATTGCAAAATTTCAAATGTGATTTAAAAATGTATTATTTTATTAAATTTTATTATCGTAACAAAGCGGAGGAATTTTGATGATAAAGTAGAGAAAATGGACTTACGTATTTTTTGGCACTGAAAATATCTTACGATAACCAAATTGTACAAATCAGTTTAAAATTTCCTTACATTTGTTCACAATAAAAATAGAGTCAATTTTGTCCAAAATATTACAGTCGTACAAAACTACTTTTGCCGCGTAAATGGCGAAAGTTCCCAAAAACTTGTTAGTATCGTGAAGATACCGAGCCCTTATAGCCTGGTATTGTGATCCACTGACTTGTTCAAATAATTGTTAATATAAAATATTTTTATTACAATTACAAAATATTGGGTTATTTTGGGTATGCATTGCGGAGATTAATTCTATAAATTTCCAAATATGAAAACCATTAAACCACACACTTACAGCAAGGGGTCTATCGTATGTCTGCTGTAGTAAACATTTACAAATTCAATACATTTTTGTATCTTTATACACTTATGGTTACTTAAGATAATGCTTTTGAATTTTATTATAGTGGCGTTATTATACTTACTCATATTTTGGTATAAACTGACATAATTTTCAAGCACTTATACCATCTTGTTGAATTAGTAATGTATTGTATAAAGGTGAAACAAGAAACTTTACTTGTCTTACTATAGTATTTCATAGTTATACTTTTGTATATAGTATGTAGGTGCAGACTAAGTTATGTAGATAACATTTTTGTCTGTAGTATAAATGCTAATGGCTTGTAAAATTAATGGTTATATCACTATCTAATGATTATTCAGGGTTTGATAATGGTCCTTGTCAATACATATTTCGCTACATAGAAAATACATTATATAGTTTGATGATATGAATGTTTGGAATAATGCTCCGGACTTTCATAAATAAGAGTATTCTTAAGCGGGTTTTAACATTTATATAATTATAAGGTACAAAGCTGTGTCCGAAGAAATAACTGTAGTTGGGACTAGAGCGATTATAAATTATACGCGATTAACACATGCATACGTGAGTTGCAGCAAGTCTAAATATGTTGCCGATTTGCATTGTTGTATTCAATACAATATAATTTTTTTTTCAACAAACTAAATTAATTTAAATTAAAAGCTTTTTAAAGTTTCCTATATTATACAGCTTGTAATTCGCAAACTTCTTAAAATATATCTCCTTAGATCATTTAACAAAAAACTCTTCTTATTTTATTTTCAAAATAACAAGATAGAAAAAGCCTTTTACACCAGCTACACATTAATGTGGTAAATAAAGAACAGAAATACTATTATCTAAACTGAAACATTACAGTACACAATATTCATAGTACAGTGGTTCGCGGATATATAACGGTTGAATACTAATATACCTATTAAAGCTTGCGAACGAACAGTTACAAATAAAGATTGCTAAAAAAATATATTGCCTCAAGGATGCAGTTAAATAATGAATAATTTACATGATCTAATCTTGCTACTTATAAATCAAATTACACTGTACAACTAAACATTTACACCGGGAATTCGTTATGAGGCGACACTTTTTATATAATCCTGATGCTTAAGACAAAAGATGTACTCAGCCCTTTTGTGTAAAAAACTACGAGAAACATTTTTGTGGTACACAGAAAAAAGGACTTCAATGAAATAGTAAATTTTTTGTCTAGAAACGGACCTACAAAACAAACTTGTAAATATAGACAAAAATATCCCAACAATTTCATTGAAAAAAAGTGTTTTTTTAATGAACAAATTGCTTAAATCTGTAAAACAATTTGTCTAAAAATATTTACAAATTGTAAACAAAAGAATTAACTAAATCAAACAAATATATGTACTGAATTTTCTGTAAAATATCAAACACTATTTTTGTCTGAATTTTTAAAACAATAAGTCTAAAACTACTAACTTATATTAAACAAAATAGTTTACTTAATCAAACAAAAATATTTACTGGATTTTTTGTAATATATCAAAGAAAATTTTGCCTGGGTCATCATCATTCGTTAAGCATTTATCAAATTCACTTTGTTAAATGTGTTCAAGTCTGAGTATTTATCTAAGGACTCTAACAAAATTAATGAGAATTAACGCAACGACATTAACGAATTATTCACTCAAAAATCTTTAGTAAACAAACTTGGTACAATCGCATTCATTGTTAATGTTGTTATTTGTGCGTATCTCGTCATCGGGGTTATTTTTGTACGACACAGTTTTTTTTATTGTTTTGGTATTTGGATGGCAAAGAACACATGTTGTATGTTACTTTAATCATATACAAAAAATGGCATAGGAGTATACACTTTAAATAATAAGATCAACTGTACCACTCCTGTTTTCACCAGTTATAGAGTTAAAATTCTTGCCATATATTTGGTCACTTTTAGTTATCCGGAAATTTACCTCAAATGCTACAAATTCGATTTAGGTAAATTACATGGCTCTAGAGATATAGCATAGGGTACTTAGAGGCCAAACAGAAACTTCAAACACCTAAGTGTGCTGTCAAAAACCTAAGTCTAAGGTTGTATTAGTAGAACATTTTGTATTAGTATTGGTTTAAAATAAAAATTTCCCCACAGCACTAAAACCGCACTTGGTTGTAAAAGGAATTCAAAGTATTCTAAAGTATTTATATTTTTTATACATGAATTTTTAAAAGCTTATGCAATTATTGTTGTATTAATTAATGAAAATATGAATTTAGAATGCTTTTTAATACATTTGAGCTTGAAAAATATTAATTTGCTAAAAATTGTTTTGCAATTTTTCTATTTAGTACTAAATTTTTTTATCTCAAGTAGGAACAAAAATACAATACTGTTCAATGAAAAAAAGGGTTGAAAACTTTGATAAATTTCAACACACTAATGTCAACAATATTTAAAAAAAAATTTTTAAATTACAGCAAGAAAAATATAAAATTTACATCAAACCAAATAAAAAAATTAAATAAAACTAAAAGGTGTTTGTGCGTGGAAAAGAAGTTACGATTTAGTGCATTTTCAAGTGGAAAAATTATAGTCTCTCAAGTGTGTTGAAATGCAAAAATGGTGCCCTCTCATTTTTGTTGAATTCACAGCATATATCCGTTTGAAGAGAGTTGTCATTATATTATTGACAGTGCGAGAGCTTGCTATCTATGTTTATCAATAAGATATAGTTTTAGAAATTTCAAAAATAATGTTTGGTAAAAAATCTACAGACTGCCATTATCACTTCTTAAGAAGTGTTCATGTAAATTTAATGTAAATTTCATACCTGTCGTTAATTTCTCAGGTGGCTACTTCTGTATATATTATCAATTTATGCATATATTATCAATTTAACCTAAGAAATTGTGGGCTTCCAAAAAATTTTGAAACTTTTCGGTTTTGTATTGTATTAGTTCCCAAAGTATTGAACTTAACCACTGTACATTATAACTTATTCATTACAAGAAAATCATTTCTTTCTAAAATGTTAACATCTGCATCAACAAAGCAACTTCTCCCTTACCTCGAACATATACACTCAAATGTAAAAATAAATTACTGAAGGAAAAGCTTCAAAAATCTAGTCATTAATAAAGAAATTAAACATTACACGGATACGGATGCGTAACTGCGAAAACAATCATTTTATAAATGCTAAAATTTAACATTACAAATGGAAATGAATAGAAATTTTACAAACAGCTACAGAATGTGTTTTTGAAGTTACACATCCATTGTGAACATGTTTTGTTCTTTAAAAAAAAAAAAAAAAAAAAAAAAAAAAAAACAAGTATGACAGTATTTCGTTGTGCTCATAGTATGTTGGTACATAATATGAAAAAAAAAATAAATTTTAATTACATATTTGCTAAATAGTTAAGTAGCAATCTAAACTGTGCTGATTAGAAATTACCAGAAAAATATATATTTTTTCTTATATCTTGCCATATCTCTAGGCAAGATATTAATATATAAAGAGCGAAAAACTAAGGAATATTTTTTATAATTTTATTTATTTATTTATTTGTTTATTTAATATTAAACTTATAGCTAAATATAAGATCAATATAAGGAAATGAAAGCATTAGCTACCAGGGCCATCGGCTAATTTATAATTTTATCTTATACTGATATTAATAAAATTGTTACATTTTGTAATAACTATTATGTGACACAATGTAAAAGTTGTTGTTTGATTTATAGATACTAGGGTTTGCGTTTATAATCGTAATCGTAATTGCGATTAATCACATTTTTTAATCGTAATCGTAATCGTAATCGAGTCCGTTAATAGCGCGATTACGGTTAAAAATTTTAGCCGAAACCTCAGCTGCATTCAATGCTATGCTCCAACAGAAGGCGCTAAATGAGGAAAAATATAGCTTTTATAGTAAGTTGAAAAATGTGTTTAACAGTATCAGTCATGGTGTTATTAAAATGCTAATGCGTGACTTCAGCGCGCAAGTTGGTTGTGACAGCACAAGCAGAGAGAGCCTGATGGGGAGCCTTGGTATCGGCCGCATGACAGACAACGGAGAAAGCCTCTTTGAACTATGCGACAATTTTAATTTGGTGTTGGGCGGTACGTTATTCCCCCTCAAGAATAACCACAAAGTTACTTGGGTTTCCCCGGATCATATAACCCGAAATCAGATCGACCATTTTGCGATAAGCAGGGTGTAGAGAGGGTCACTTCAGGACGAGAGGAAGAATAGAGGCGCCTATGTGGGTACTGATCATCACCTGATGGTAGCTGAAGTCCGATTTAAGTTATAAGCAGTAAAACGTAAACCAACACTCAGCAGAAGAAGATTTGACATACAAAAAATTTAAAAATCCGGAAGCCTCTCTTCAGTTGTCCAACGCTTTGAGGAAAAGGGCAGTTACTCTTTCAACTTTAAGGCTGCCACTGCGGCTGAATAGTAGCGATGCTATCCAATCAGTCCAGAGGTCGTGGGTTCGATTCGAGACTAGCTAAATCGCTTTGCGGGCTGTGTTTGTGCTTAAAAAAAGTTCTCCCCAACAAAATATATATGTATATTGGAAAGATTTAAAATTAACATTTGTTCAGACGACTAAAAGTAAGACATAGCAAATAATAGAATCTAGAAAGCAAGCAAAAACCTAAGTTAATAATGCTAAAACTATACACTCTACGCAAGTTGAACAATAAATACCATGAGCAGAACCGAAAAGTTAAACGTAGTGCAAGGGAATATAAGCGAAAGTGGGCTGATAATTTAGCTAAAGACGCACTAACTGTCAGTGCAAAGGTTCGGCCCGAACACCTGTACCGTACTACGAAGAAGATTTTCGGTCATAGACACTACAATATTAAACCCCTGAAAAATGATCAGGGCGAATTAATCTATTCCAAAGATCAACAGTTGGAGTTGTGGGAGAATTGTTACACTAAACTGTTGTCGGTCAATGCGACAGAATCTTCAACAATATGTGATTGCGAGCCAATGTATCATATAAATAACATACGAAATGATATAAACATCGCAATACCCTCATTCGAAGAAATAGCAGCTGTATTTAAACGTCTGAAGTCCAGTAAATCTACAAGCCCTGATGGAATACCTCCCGAGATTCTGAAAATAGACATCATCCCAACAGCGACGTTTCTAGAGCTGGAGGGGTATTACTCTTTTGAATATCGTAAACAAAATCATAGCCCACATCCTGCACAATCGCATTTCATTTATTATTGAACCACAGCTAAGACGAGAACAAGCTGGCTTTAGACCACTTAGTGTTCGTTGATTTCAAACGAGCATTTGACAAATTATAACACAATGCGATATGCGAAGCTTTAAGATGCAAATGAGTTTCCGGAAAGATAATTATTCTCATTAAGGAGCTATACAACAATGGATTTTGTTCCATACTCCATGAGGGTTCAGCAAGCAAACCCATCAGAGTAAACGTAGGTGTTCGACAAGGATGTGTCTTGTCTCCACTACCATTTAACATAGTACTTGACGTAGTTATGAACCACTGTATTGATATGCATCATGGTATTTCATGGGGCCTTCATGATAGATTAGTTGATATTGATTATACAGATTATGTCTGTCTTCTATCCCACCACTTCTTTAGTATGTAATCTAAGAGTCTAGCCTTTGCTACACGTGCAGCCAAAGCGGCCTTACAAATTAACATCAACAAAACTAAATCAATGAGCATAAGTTCTTCATGCAACACAAACTTACAGCTTTCGGACCAAGCCATTGAAGAAGCTGAAACCTTTTGCTATCTGGGGAGTATAATTCAAAAAAGTGGAGGCAGCAAAGCAGATATACAGAATAGACTTTGCAAGGCAAAGCAAGCGCATGGCACGCTTAATAAATTCTTGAAGATCGCAAAATATCTCAAAGCATACCAAAATCGAGGTTTTTAATAGTAACGTGAAATTTGTGCTTCTGTATGGTTATGAAACCTGGAATATTTCTAATCGTGAAATGAGTTGCATGCAAGCTTCTGTAAACCGCTGCCTCAGACGTATATATATGATATTCTGGCCTGTCACGATATCAAATCTAGATTTGTGGAATTTACCCAATCAAATTCTTTTAAGTATGAATATCCGATTGCGTAAACTTAGTTGGCTAGGACACACAATGAGAAAGCCAGCGGATGATTTAACCCGACAATCCGTTGAATATAACTCCCAAGGATCCAGAAGGCGTGGTAGACCTACGAATACTTGGAGACGCCAAATTGAGAATGAGCTGCTTGAGCATGATGTATCCTCCAGTTAGATGAAAATTATGTCTACTGATAGAACACAATAGCGAACATTTGTTGCGGCCCTATGTTCCACTGGGAATTAAAGGATTAAATATAATTGCTGTGACAATGTAAATACATTTGTAAGGGGAACGCCTAATTTTTTTTAACATTTCAAATAAAAATATGTAAGTAGTTATGACTTAGATCTTTAAATCCTTACATACTGTTTTACCTACCAGTACGCAAAATTTTTGCTGGGATATAAACATTAAAAAAAAAGATATTTGAGGTCATTTTGGTAAAAACTATGAAGGTAGATTTAGATACAAAAATTTGATTTATATACTGTTAAGAAATGAACTTAGGTACATTTCAAGTCATTTGTGTTTTTTAGCTTTATTTGTTTTTGTTTTGTGCTCCAGATTTTTTCCCCTAGTGCACATTTACCACAAAAAAAAAATGTAAATAAATAACCTCAATACAATATCGTTAATCACCTCGACGTTAAAAGGATTTTTTATTTCTAGTACAAATCTATTTAGTAACTACATACATTTTGTTTGGTAAGGGGAATAAATAGAATATATTTTGAATTAAGATTCTTATTTCTTAAGATTTTGAACAATAAAATTCATTTTCAATTTAAAAAATAAAATAAAATCAACAATTTAAACTACCCTCTGGAGACCACTAAATTTTCAAACAACTAAAAATGTCTGCAAGAGTGTATGAGTATGTCAACGTAACAATGACCCAACATAATTTATAACTTTCTTAAAAAATAATAGCAGAAAACAGAATTGTTGTGGAAGAAGTAGATTTACTTGTTCAGCAAACAACAAGCACTTTCACATTGGCAACTACAACAGGATGCCTTTAGTAAAATTTCCTGTTTAAGCTAAAATAAACTTGTGCCACTAAATAAGTGAGCATTACAACAGCAAGGACTTTAATAGAACGCTTTAAGTTTTGGATGTTAAACTTAAAAAGATTTTGTCTCTTATAATTGAAAATCTGCAAGCAAAGGAAAAAGGTTGCCAATACAAAACGCGTACTTCGAAAATTGAAAACTTAGTAGATTTATAAATTTCATACACTGTTCCCCGTTAAACTCGCTCTAAGTACACTAGCAATAGAAGCCATTACTTACACCTCAACATATTTGTTTATATTTGGTCGTCGAAGCTGATGCAGATATTTAAAATCTAACGATATTTTCTTTCTTTTTTTTCGTGGGATATTGCACAACATTCTTGCGACTTGCAGTGGTGATGATGGTTTGTTTTTGGCGAAATCACATTACTTTCTTTGTGCACTCGCTGCCTCTGTAGGAAAGAGGATGAATGTTTCAAGTGTCGTTTGCAATAATGTTAACTAGAATTTAGATGTGATGAGATTTTAGAGAGTGGACAGAAGATTAATCAATGTTATCTTATGCAACCTGCACTTGACATTCAGTTTGGATTTTTTCTGACTGTTGTTGGTAGTTGTGTTGTAATTTTTTAAGCATTTCATCACTGCGATGATTTTAACGTTTGTGGATTTTATTTGCATATTCTTAAAAATGTAAAAAAGACAAATGTAAATAAACCAGAGACGTTACATATTTATCGTTATAAAAATATAAATGTGAAAATAAGACTAAGTCCCTATACAAAAATTTCGGCTATTAATAGCATTGATATTAATGCCAGTACGAAGCTCTTGTTTGATAGAATTCTACCGTTAATAGTTCTGAATTCTACCGTTAAGTTCTCGCTTATCATAATACCTTCGCTGTAATTTCCTATGTATATATTTTACCTATTTCTTATACGATCTCATTACTAGCGTGAGTAATAGAGCCTTTGTCTTCACACACAACATAAGTGACACTTTGAATTAATGTAGACTATAGGGTACTAGAATATTCCCGGGAAATTTTTGAGATTTCCCGGGAAAACGGAGAATTAAAAGTACAAATTATTTCATAAATATATGGACTTTTTTGGCGTATATATTTATAAAATATAGAAGGAAATTTTTAATTATTGTAATTTCACTTAATACAAAAACAACTTCTGAAATTTAGTTTTTGTTTCATATGTTACTATAAGAAAGCAGGCATTCCTTCGACATCGATAAACTGGTAGTAAAATGTCCATAAAATTTTTTTTAATACAAATTAAAAATGTGAACGGTTCAAATATATACGGAAATTTCATAAAAATTTCCTGAAATTGAAGTCATACCATTTCTCTTAATCCGTCTACGAGAAAAATTATTGCTTGATTCGAAAAGTACTTGCAAGATGAATTTCGTAATGAGTGTCGTTTAATCAATATAACCGAACAAAGTGGAATAATTTGTATAAGTATTAATGATTGATGTGCTCTAGTCGTTTCCTAAAGTAAATAATTCGATATTAAACGGACTTTGAGTGATTTTAAGCAGAATTAGCGAAAAAATTTTCGAAAGTCTAGTGAAAATTCTAAGCCCATATAAGCTGTAAGAACTTTGAGTTGACACTACTTAAATTTGTTATAAGTCGACGCTATTTTTAAAACCTTGAAGGAAATGTTTTAAGAGAAATAACATTAAAAATCAAAGACATTTAGACAGATTATGGCTCAGGATATACAAAATTCGGCGCAGCTGAATATTGTACTCTAATTTGCTTGTACTGAACGATAATAATCTTTACGGAAAAGTTTCAAGAAAATTAAGAAACATTACGGCAAATTCTTTATAAAATGCTTTAAAGGCCTTAAAATAAAATTTTTAACTAATTGCGGTAATAGTTCTCGATTAGTCTTTATGGGATATCTTACTATGCAATAACTATAAACTCTATTTGCTTGAATTCACTTAAAAATTCTTAAAAATTCGTTTTAGAATTGCTTTTATATTAACTTTTACTTAAAAGTAATGCTTACATTAATAAAACAACCGAAATTTCGCCAATTTTCACTTAATAAATCTACTTTATTTAGAAAATTAACTTTTCCCGGGAATCCCGATTTTTTCCCTGGAATCCCAGGAATTGCAAAAGTCCGGGAAATCCCAAACCCTAGTAGACTAGGATATACTTAGAATCAATGGCCACCCTAGGCTGTTAAACTTTTTTTTTTTGTCATCAGCAGGGTGTCATCTCATTTCCAGAGAACCTGATAAGTTATCAACGTGATATTCCACAATTATTTGCCATATCAGAAGGCTGAAAAATATCCATGATTCTTTCTGATATTAGAATGGCAGGTTGGTTAGATGGATATCTTACGGTGACAAAGCAATACTAAGCATATTAATATCTATGGTTGATTCAAGATATTTGCCAGTCAATATGAAATCAAAGATTTAATAGTACAAGGTAAGAAGCATATAACTTTCATTTGTAAAGATAAAGGACTTTTTCACTCTCCACAGTAATAAGAAGCAGATATGATATATTTATAGTAAATTATAGCCCAGTTATTGTATCAACCAAGAACTTGAACATCAGTTTGATCCCAGAACTATTAGCGCTCGAAATTTTGTCGTCAACAATTGTTAATATTTTTCACCTCTATGTTTTTCCAAAATTTTTCTTTAATATTTCTCTTAACTCAAAGTTTACAGTTGGTTAGGCTTGTGCACTATGAACATGATGAAAAGTCATCTAAATAAAATACACGTGAGCATTGACGACGGAAGTGTAGCGGCTTCCGAAAGTGCTGCTACTCTGTTCTGCTGTGTACGTTGAAAAATTAAGTTGGTGTTAAGTGTTTCCTTGTTCTTGGAGTATTAATCATTCCCAATTTTTTCAGAATTAAACTTTACAAACCACGATATTCAATTTGGATTCACAAGCAAATACGTTCGAAATCATATCAAAAAAGTCATTTAGTTGTTCATTTATCGCTTAGGTTTCATTTCTTGGTTTAATTAGTAGGTCTCGAAGCCTTTCTTTAGGACCCACATCTAAAAGTGTACCTTCATATCTCATGATGCTTTTAATTCTCATATTGCTTTACCCGTAGGTAGTATTTTTATTTATAATTTTTTTTTTTGAACGATTTTCCGTCAGTATTTTTATGTTTTATATTTTATGAGTTTATGATTAAGTGCAACAAAACTGTGAGAGACATAGAGCGAAACTTGACCTTTCGCCCCGTTTTTCGTTAACTTCTTTTCTCCATTACTTGAACCAATTTTTCAACTGCGATATATATATATTTTACTGGCACATTGTCACCTGGCTAAAAAGCTTTTTAATAGGTTTTGGGTGCTGTCTGATAAAAATAGTTTCAAGTTTTTAGTTTATCCTTCGTAACACTTTTGGTATCAAAATCACCTATGAAAACATCAGAACGATTTTATAAGAATATTTATGTTTGTTCAATAGTGCTATGCTGCACAGTGGCTGTAATTAACAAATAAAGGGTATTAAGTCTTATCTTTGAAACTTGCGATCCGATTATAAAACAATGTATAAATCATAGAGAATGGCCTATACTTTAAGAATGTTGAAATTCGGGCCACACTGTTAAAAACACGTTGAACTAGAGGGTGTCATATTTCACTAAGACTTACTATTTATCGCGGAAGAAAGTTTTCTTTGATAAAACGAAGCTTTTGCAGATTTAATATTCTTTGTTACTTCCTTGCGACCAGAATCATAAATGACCTTGAGATCGCTAGACTTAAACCTTTTCCAGCGACATTAGACTTCATTACGTTTCTGTATTAGTGATTCAATTCGAGAATTGAAACAGGGTGGCTGCTTGGCTTTGAGTCTTTTAGTTCTTGTTGGAATACTCAAGTCGGATAGGTAATTAATATTCTCTTGAAAAAAATGAAAGTTGTTCGTCAACACTCACAGGGGTATAGATTTCCTCCCTCTTATTTTTCAGCATAACAAATTATGGGCTCAGTATGGTAATCTTTTCTGCATCAGAAGCTTAATTTGATTACCCCCGAAATCTGTCTTTGCGAAGGGCTGAACAAAGTTGATATATGTAGCTCCAGATGAAATATATTGAGTTAAAAATATGTAGAAATAAATTAAATATGTAAGTGAAACAAGAGTATTTTATTAAGCCCGTTGGTGCCGACACCAACAACATTTAAGTCCACCTCTGTTTATCCACATATCACTTTGTGGACAATATTAGTGCAGTAAAAAATCTGCAAAAGATAGCCAAATATAGTAAAATGAATGGCTTTGTTGTAAATTATTCAAAGACCAACCAACCACCACTATATGTCATTATTACAACAGCTCCAGTGACAGTGATTTAATGTTTTGATGGCTAAGAAGGTAAGGCAAGGAAAAAGAACAGAAAAAGAAATTTGTACATAAATTTCAATGTTGGTCTAATTGTTTTGTAATAAAAAACTCATTTCCTTTTTCTTTTCAAGCTCAAAAATCATAAACAGCATGACAAACGAATAAATATGCTGCCATTTGTTATTGACATAAAAACTTTTCGACCACCATATTCTAAACACTTAAAAATTAATTTTTTAGCAATATGAAAATAAACTTGTGTACAAAATTTTGTTTAAACAATTTTTGTTTTTTGCTATACCAGCATTTGGTGCATATTTTTTGTTAAGTAAACAAATTGTTGGTATTTTAGCTTTATAACAAGTTTGTTAAAAATATATATATGTACATATTTCTCTCCATAAAAAAAACGTAAAAAGTTTTAAAGTAATAACATTTAGCATTATCGGCATGAAGTTGTTTAAGGAAAAATAAAACATTTATAAGTTTTATGAAATGCTCTTTAATGGTTGAATGGTTTTGGAAAAAGTCTCAAGCTGTTTAAAACAAAGATGACACTTTAGAAAAATAAGAGAGAATAGCAATTGCTGTAGTTTAAAAAAGTATGGAAATATAATTAATTAAAATTATATAAAAAATTGGCTTAGAAATGCTTAATGGAATAGTAAAAGGTGTTTTACAGCAATAATACACAATATGAATAGCAGACAATGAATGTCATGATGTCAAAATTTTTTAACTGTACCCTTTTAGTTTATTTAGTTTTTTTTAAGTCATTTAATGGAACTATAAAAATATGTTATGAAAATAAAGAAAAAGGGAGTTCTGATGTAGACATCCGATTTTGTTGTTCCTAAACTCAATGCTTCTAAATGATGAACAAGATAATATTTCTGGAATTCACCAGCCAACCCACCGCTAAGGGTTAAGCCGCGAGGCGACTGCCCAATTCCATAAGCACAGGGTCCATTATAACTGCTATAGAACAGTGCAATAAAAACATCTTTGGCATTGCTCTGCATAATAAAATAAACTTCATTATGATAAATGCCGGTCAATAGAAAAAATTTCGAATTAAGAAAAAACATTAACTAAACTCATAAATTATTTTTACTGAGTGAAAATAAAAACAATCTAAAACCAAAGAAATTACTAAGGGCCTGATTTATATAGACGAAATAAAGCTTTCACAACAAAATTTGTATTAAAAATTCTTAAAAAACTGGTTGTTTTCCATACAAATTTTCATAAAGAAGTTTATGTTCATGTTTGTGAATCAGGGGGTAAATCTAGTCCGCACAAAAAAGAAGTAAAGCCAAGTTCCTATTCTAAAATTTAGGCCGTAAAAAATACTGAGACCAAAATAAGAACCAAGTTCTTGATAGGTGCTAAAATAAGCACTTTTATACTCTAATATCTTGGAAAGCTTTTATGTTAGAACTTTCGCCTATGAGGTTGCATCTGTAGGGAGACCTTATGTTTCAAGTTTCCTTATTTTCGATTAAGTGGAGCAAAGTTATGAGGCGGTAGAAACAGCTCGAATGGTTTCCTGTAAATATACACACTGTGTGGCCGGAACTTGGCCTGGCGTTCTACCGTGCGCCTAAATACACAGGTCTGCGATGATAAAGTTGTTTACACAATTACACTTAAAACGTGTAGGTGTTGGTCTATATATTGCAAATATAATCGTCGTTTAAATGCACCGCGTTAAATTTAATAGATAACAGTACACTTATATTTTTCTATGTATACTTCTCCTTCAAGCTCCATGCAGAGTCAAAGGGTGGTTAGATAACGATAAATGATATTTTGTTTGAAAGGCATTTTTAGTTTCAATACGATTTCGCTCCATTATGGCTTAAAATTTTCGTAATCGAATGAGCGATTCAATAAAAGTATAAAACTAAGAATTTTTTATTATATGTGGTACAAAACTGCTTTAGAAATTCCAACAATTGGTGAAAAACTTCAAAACTTTCATAAAGTCTTTATTTTGATCCACTATAACTCAGGCATTTTTTATACTAACAAAAGCAATTAACCACCATTCGACGCGTAATTTTTAGTAGTTTTTCAAACAAATTATCATTTGTTTTTATCTTATCCGTTATCTTACACGTTACTTTTACGACAATAATAACAAACAAATACAGTTTGAGAAAAAATTTACAAATATATTACTTCGCAGGGCTGTGATATCTAAGAATTTGTTATAAAAATCAGTACAACAATTTATAAATTCAAATAAGTTTTTTTGCGGAAAAAAGGTTAAAGAAGGTTTTGTAAATTTAAACAAACATTTGTCTGAAAATAATATCTGAAAATTTTTCCGTGATTCAAATAGATGTTTGCGATCCGCTTACAAAACGATACAAGTACAAATCATAGGGGAGGACCTAAACTTTAAGACTAATAGGGTTTGGGCCAGGCGTTGATCCAGAAGAGGGGAAAAGGGGACACTTCCCACCCAAAAACGAATAAAATATACTTTATTTACATTGAGTTTCTAAATGAAAATGCTCAAAATGATATTTTTCATTTAAAACTTCCCGTTCCAAAAGCTTAAGCTGAATCCTCACCTGATTTGGACGACCACACATGTTGGGCTACAGGGTGTAAAAGTTGACTACATTCGGCATGATAAATCTTGTCGGCCTCATAGCTTTTACAAATATTTTTCGATCTTGATGGATTTAAACCTGTTGTGTATTTTTTAATGGATAAAAAATTTTTTTTAAAGAGAAGTAACACAATCAATTTCAATTTCAAAAGAAAATACTCTAAAATTCTTTGAAATTTTAAATCGATTATAGTGCGCACGCTACATCCACCATTGGACGAAAATTGTGAATTTTTGTACGAAATTCTAAATTAATCGTTTAAGAATATGCGAAGATATTCCGGATATCCTTTAGTTTTAGGCCAACATTTTAATACGTATGAGTAATGTCATGGTATGTACCATCAAATTACGCATACGTATTAAAATTTCGGCTTATTTGTTACCATAATCATAATATATTTTTGAAAAAATTTTGGGCTATGCTACTATCGAACAAATTTACGATATATAAAACAAAAATTCTTTGAAATTATTAAAAATATTTTTAATGAAGTAATCTGCATTATCTTTAATTATTTATAAAGTTTAGACCAAGCTTAAATTCATCATAGTCTGATAATATTTGTAAAAGTTATAAGGCCGACAAGATTTTCCATGGCCGAGGTAGCCAACTTTGACACCTTTTAGCACAAGGTGTGTTGCAACAGATTAGTATATGTCTCAACATTGTTAAAGCTTAGGTCCCTACATGATTTTAACATACATCTCTTTGTATTCGGATCGCTAGTTTCAAAGATACATATATATTACCCTTAGTTTCTGATTGGAACCACTGTGTGTTTCTCTGAATAAACACATTTTTTCTAAGACAGACAGCATTTGCCTGGAACTGTTCCTTATGTAATCTTTACGGCACAAAATTATAAAATCAGGAAATGGTTGGTACAAGTTGGTCCAAAAAGAAAAAAAATGTTTATAAATTTTTTGCAGATTGAAAACAATTATATAATTTTATTTATTAATTCAATTATTTTTTCGTAAAACAATTACGCTGCGTGACAGCCTTTTTATTGTAGAAACGCCACTATATATTCATTAATCTAGAGAACAAACATAGTCAAACTGCGTACTACGTTTGTTATTCCCTCATATTTTGTTCTTTTTAAAGGATTTTACATTTCATAAGAATGCTAATTTGAAATTTGATTTCTTTTTACCGACTTCAAAAAAGGAGAAAGGTTATCAATTCGTCATGTATTTTTTTATGTATGTTCCTTCAAAACTCCGCCATCTATAAACCGATTTCGGATTTTTTTTTCTCTATTAAAAAGGATGTACTTTCAGATTGGTGCGGTTGAAAAGTGGGCGGGGTCACGCCCATACAAAGTAAATACACATTCGTTTTCAACTACTTCTACTCAACCGATTCTTTTAAAACTTTACACACACATTAAGCTTTTATTTAAATACTACATCAGGATAAAAAAATTGGGATATGCCATGCCCATGAAAATTAAATAAGCATTTTAACTATTTCTACTAAGCCGATTCTTATGAAACTTTGCATATACATTTAGTTATCATTACAATACAACATTGTGGTTAGAAAAAAGGGCAGTGCTACGCCCATGAAAAGTAAATATTCATTTTAATTACTTCTACTTATCCGATTCTTATGAAACGTCGCACACACAATTAGTTCTTCTAAAAGTACATGTAGTCAGTTTTTTTTTTGCAAGAATTATTGTATTTCTGTATATAATATTTTTTTTTGCTTAGAGTATAATAAGAATTCTGATGAGGGGATCGCGGTTGATCCCGAAAATATCATGGTGCTAAGTTCGACCCTTATTTATACAAAATTTATTTTTGAATTTTTGAATTGACACATGCTTTGAAACATTCTTTCTCAATGAAAATAATTTAATTTTAAAATCAAATTGAACGAACTAAACCTTGAATTATTAAATTTCCTTGGAAATAAAAATATTATTCTGTCAATTTCCCCAAAAACTCGGAAGGATTTAGTGTTTTACTCTCTGTGTACTTCGCATAGCTGGCTTGATATATAGAGATTAATTTGTAGCTAGGATCTAGCCACTATATAATGCTAAGCACATATAATTACATTTTAATCTTAAGACCAGATTTCGAATCACTTTTAGCACTTTTTATGACGTATATCGATTTTAGTTTGGATGTATTTTACCGCATCAATTGTTCCAATGGTAATAACATAATTTTAGGAATGATTTTCCGCTATCTAAATTCATTCAAAGCCCTTAGGGAAAAACTACAATCATTAATGACATGATATTTGACTTCATTGTATATGCAAAAGCAAAACATATTTCGTATCTGATGGACATATGTACATATTTTTAAAATAAAATCGAAGGAAATATAAAATGTATAGGGCGAAAAATGGGTTTTTTGAAAATAGTGGAATATAACCCTCTTTTTTCTACTGGTTTCTTGTATCGATTAACACGATTTTGCTTAGCACGACATATCATATCATATATATCAACCTTGGCAGCTTTGTTTATTGAAGTAAATTGTTTTCCTTCCTAATTGTTGTTTTTTATTTGCAAGAGAATTGTTTTTTATTATATATAAACCATTTTCTCATCCTTAAGGCATCTTTAAAAATAAATTTAATTAAAAGGAAAAACTCTAACAACTGCTGAAAAGTAAAATACATAGATGTTGATAAAGATATATAAATGTTTCCATTTTATTATATTAGCAATCTACACATATAAAACATACACGTTGTATGCTGCTTTAGATAAAAATGTGACAAACAATAAGAGATACAAATTTACTCAACCTTGCAAGTTTCAATATACCCAACATTTTAGTTAATACACTCAGTTTCAAGTTCTGCGCAGCCCACGTCACAGCAATCAATTCAAATGAATTCTGTGAAGCAGTATGTTTGAAAAACTTGAAAGAAAAACTTGAGCGTCTGGCTGTAGGGTTAGCAAGAGGGCTTATATTCAAATAGTGATATCTATAAACACAAAAACATTTTTAGGTGGGGAAAAAATCGTTTCGTTCTCGTAATCCTAAGGCTGTGCACATTCAATCTTCTAATAATACACATGCTTATAATCAGGCCCAGGATTTTCATACAAATGCATATTTTTTGTGGTGATAGGTAAACAGGTTTTGACTAATTATCTATACGAATCATCAAATTTTAAGTAGTTTTGCATCGATTTGTACATACATATTTTTGCATATGTTGGTGGTAAGTGCATATTTTTGCATATTTCGGCAATAAATATATATTTTTGGAATAATAAAAGTTGTTTAGTGCATATTTCTCAATTTTCGGAAAAAAATATTAATAGGCCGATTATGGACGGCAACTGAGCTTCAGTTGGGTAACCAGCTGCTGAAAATGATACTACTGATGGCAAGTGGCAACTGATAGCTGGTAATTTCAGTTTCTATTTAGTGCCTTTTTGCAACCATTAATTTTCAGTTGCCGACTGGCGACGCAACTAAAGTTCAGTTGCATTACATAATAGACCAAATTGTGTTTGTTTTATTTTGTTCGTAAGTAAATGCATATTTTTGCGCCTATTTTTCATTTTAAGGTGCATTTGTTAAGCACGTAAAATCAATTTATAGTTGCATGAAATTCCGAGCCCGGCTTATAATATATGCTGTCAATATTGTACACAGTAGTAGATAGTAGTAAATTCTAAACTTTAATAATGAGATTACGAAAATAATTTCGGTCTTCTTAAAAAAAAATTTATTTGTAGATATCACTATTTGAATATGAGCCCTTCATATATTAATATATTGACAATTGTAATTATTGAATTTTGATGTTACTCCTTCCAAAGTATCTTGTAAAACTATAAATTAATGTGGACATCCAAATTGAATATTAGGCTAATGTTCGTAACGTTATATTCAGAATGAATTGAACATGATTAATATTCCAAGGCACAAGGAAAATATTAACATCAACTTAATTTTTCAACGTACACTGCAGAACAGAGTAGCACCGCTTTCAGAAGCAGCTATACTTCCATCGTCAGTGCTCACGTGTATTTGGCTTATCACCACTTGTCAGGTGGCTCAGTGGCTCTGTGATTTTGATTCTTATATATACAACTTTTTCAAGAAAATTGAGTACGAAAATTAAATCACTCTCAAGCTGATACTAACTACACTTTTCCAGCGTTGCAATCAGTTTATTTTTCTTCATTCCTATTTATCTGATTTTTGTTCTACTCAAGCCAAACTTTTTTGGATTGATTTTATACTTAACTATATATGGACATATACACCAAACACTAGAAAGATGTGTGCCATATTATCATGAGAAATTAAACCAATCCAATTTGCACTAATCCGCAAACAACTCGTACTGGTCGAGCAATTTATATCCAATATAACTATTCGGAATTGAACAAAAAAACGCATGATACTTGATTACTTAGACTCATAAAACAACATTATATGAAATATATAACTTTAATAAAGAACACAGAAATATATTTATATAACTCTGTATAAAGTATTTATTTTATTCCCACTCTGTACTATATCATAAATATTTCAACTCCTACATTTATGTGACCACAACAAAATTTTTAAAAGTTACTCCACAAATTTAATTAACCAAATATATATTTTTGCCTAACTCATTTTTGGCAAAAAATTAACTTATACACACATAAGTATGTGATATATGCATATATATTTATTTTATATGTGTATTAGGGATATGACTTTTTCCATCATTTGCGGGAATAAAATATAAAATAGCATCCCAGCATAAATATCCGTCTGCCGGAAGCAGGTTTGTAAGGGATATATATCGGTACTCTCCATTACCAACCTACTTCGGTATTATATGATTTTTGTATGGGATGTCCCACTTGGTAGGACTGGAGGCATGAGCTTCTTTCTGCGCATCTTAGATGCAGTAACCTCATGTCTTTTTTATATGTATATGATTAAAAAATGTTTTGCTCTTTATATCACAATTTTACCACACTTGGATTAATTTTTTAGTTGCCATTATTTTATGTTAGTTTTATATTTATTTATGTATTAAATGGTACAAATACAATTTCAAATTATATGACACTATAATTTACTTTTATTCAATACTTTTTGTTCGCGTATTGAATCAGGAATAGAACACTAACCACAAAGCTATCTAGGTACATTTATTTTCATACACAATTCAATGGAAGAATAATAAAATCAAATTACGAAGCAAAAATCATACTGGCGTCCTTATTTGTACCCACGTAAGCGAGAGATGATGCACTATAAAAAAGTTTGAGTTGAATAAAAAACTTCGTGTTTAAAACACATGAAAAAATATAAATATCCGACCAAATTCATTGTGTGTGGTAAGTTTCTTCGCTCGCTTACGTTATTGCATCCTCGTAAGGCAGAGGGGATGGACTGTGTAATTTTCTGCATCTCCGAAGCATTTCTAATTAATCTACCTGCTTCCTTGTACCAAATTTATTTTTGCTGGGTATATTGGTAACGTTATTAATGAATTGGCCAATAGTTTAATCTTAATAATCAGTACTAAAGTGTGAGGCGCGTCTAATTCCAAGAATACTTTATGATTCCAAATTGATTATTAGGCTGAGGTTCGTAACTTTATATTCTGAAAAAATCAGTTATGAATAACACACCAAGGAACAAGGGAAAAATTAACATAAACTTAACTTTTTAACGAGCACAGCAGAACCTAGCATCGATACTTTCGCACTGCCATCATTATTACGTATATAGTTTTTACTTATCACAACTTGTGAAGTGAATATGTTAAATGTGATTTAAACTCTTATATGTATATATGAACAACCTTTTCGTGAAAATTTATTACGAGAATTAAATCAAATAATCTGCTTATTACAGCAATTACCAGTGCTACGGTTGGTTTATATTTCTTCATTCCCATTGGGTTTTTGGGCTTGACTTTGTTCTTGATTTCGTAAATATCTCCATTAATAGCATAGCCAAAATTAAAAAATAAATTATGATCTTAAACAAAAACCTTTACAATATGCAGAAGAAATTTTTTAATTTATTTTAATTCAGAGGCTTAGTGCAATAACTCGGTAAGCAACATAAACAAAATTTTGAACACATCGACATATAAGTTTAAACAAAACTTAAAATTGTATGGTTTTTGAAAATTTGTTCTGTAAATACGCAGCATAATTATTTTCAAAATAGTAGAATTTATCCAACAAATTCTATAGAATGCCGAGCTGTGGTACCTAGCAAAAGAATGAACATAATAAACCAATTTTTGCTTTCATATGGCAAACAGAGTTATTAAACTAAACTCTTTAATTGATGTAGCTGTGAAAAAAATTTCAAAGTCTTGAATTTGATTTGGAGCTAAAAAATTGATAATTTTTTTCAAAAATATAGTTTAGTTTAAAACTTTTTTCTCAACATTTTTCAAAATAATCACTTAAAAACCTCCCATCGACTTTTTCAAATTTCTTTACAAATTCTAAAAGATACATTTGACATAATTATTCCGGCTTTTAATTGTTACCTGCCATGTCAAAAATATGGCCAGGAGAATAGATTGTCTAAAAATAATACTATTTTTATAACCATTTTATTTACCTGTATGAAAATAGTACCAAACTTAATTTTTAAATTTTATATTTCTTAAAAAACATAGCAATACTCTTATGTCTAAAAAATTTAACGATATATTAAACGGGCATTTTTTAAGAATCTTTAATTCGGAAAAAAAGCCTGAAAAAAATTCGGATTTCCCATTTGTTTGCCAAGGCATGAGACGTATGTGTAATGTAATGGTATGTACTCTCATATTACTCATACGTCTATGGCTTTGAGCTAAAAATGGGAAATTAGCATTTTCCTCACGTTCTTGTTTTGGAATTAAAAGTTCTTACAAAAAATATTTTCTTTTTTAAAAAACAAAAGCATTGCTATGTTTGTTAATAAATAATATAGAAGTAACAATTAAAAAATGAAGTTTGGTACTATTTTCCGGCAGGTAAATAAAATGCTTGTGTGAATTTCACTATTTGTAGAAAATATGTTCACCTGGCCATATTTTTGACCGCGCGGGTAACAATTAAAAGCCAGATTAATTAAATAAAATGTATCTAATAGAATCTGTAAAGAAATTTTAAAAGATCAATGGCCGTTTTTTGTTCTTATGCTATTAATTTAGAATTTCGTAGAAAAATGTTTTAATCGATATTAAATTTAATCTGCATACATCGTTTTATAATCGGATAACAAGTTCCAAAGAGAAAGAATAGATAGTCGAATAGGGAAAAGATCTGGTCCAAAGACCGGCACTGCGACACCTAGTGGATCTTTTGTGCCATAGATCTAAAAATTAAATGAAGCTCTGCATGACTATCTTTACGAAAGTTAGCACAGAGGTTGGCGAGCCCCGCTTAATATCATCCGAACACAGAAACTCAGAATAGAAAACATGACACAAGGGTGAACGAACTTGGTTACTTTTCCACAGCGGATAGCTCAGTCCAAAATGACCAGAAAGATGCCATGATAAATACCCGTTGCCTACACGAAGGGCAGAGTTGCCGAGACCCATCCTAAAAGCAGCCATTGCCGCAGAGGATCATTTAAAGATTTGTATGGGTGTAATCCAATCAACGCCTCAATGGCGAAGGTTGGACAAGACCTCATTGCGCCTGTAATAAGAAGACACGCCAATAACTGAACTTTGCAGAGTTTAGTTGTCGCCATAACCTCTTATGTCTTCTGCCACCATATAATCGCATCGTACGTAAGGATTGGCGTAACAATCATTGTATAGATCCACGCTCATGCCTCAGGTGCAACCGGCACAAC
Source organism: Panzeria rudis (assembly GCA_956483635.1). Taxonomy (NCBI): domain Eukaryota; kingdom Metazoa; phylum Arthropoda; class Insecta; order Diptera; family Tachinidae; genus Panzeria; species Panzeria rudis. The sequence goes on along the minus strand of OY101449.1, from coordinate 28,902,989 downwards.
TAGTCATCGACCTGAACACCCTAGTGGCTTTCTTTGCTATGAATTAAACATGATGGCTCCAAGTCAACCTACTATCAAGAAAAACACCCAAATATTTGACGTCGGTCGAATAAGGAATATTGCACCCATTCAACGAAACTGTCCCCAGACCAAGTTTTCTCTTAAGAGAAAAATGTACCAGAATAGTCATGTCGAATTTGCCAGTTGCCATCACAGTCAGGTCATCGGAGTACCCCATAACTTCATGTCCTAAGAATGAGCAGAAGTTCATCAATCACCACTGACCTAAGGAGTGGGAATAAAAGGCCACCTTGTGGACACTCTTTCCCGTTGAAGCAGTTATATCCCTGCTCTCAAGCCAATTTCAAAGATATCAATTTATTACCATATTTTTTCTAATTGGAACCACTGTGCGTGTGTGATATACACTTTGATTTTCATCATATTGTTTTTGGAAAATATTTTTCAGCCTTATAGACTGATTTTTGTCTATGCAATTCTTTAAAATAAAATTTATACCCTAATATATACATGTATGTATATACAGAAGCATATATTAAAATATATATAAATATTTGCTTAGTAATTAAAACCTAATTACCATTGAAACTTGTTTCCATTCGAAATAGCAGCAGTAAGCTAAAGATAACTAAGGCTACATTTGCTTTGGAGGTTACAAACCAACAACGAATATAAATAAATATGTATGGTTTTTTAATTAAATACTTCTAATTGTTTTGTGTGATGGAAATTAAAATATGAATGTTGATATTATTGTTTAATTTGATAAACAAAAATGTTTAAAAAATACATTAAAAAATACAACGTTTTGTTTATAAAACTATATTAAAAATAAGTGTAAATAGGCCTGAACTTTGCCTGGCGCACTACCGTTCGCTTTAATTAATATTTAATTAAATTTGCTGCAAGGATTATATTGTTATCTAGTATAACAATAATTTTTTGTTTTATTGTTATTTTATTAAATTTCAAGCACTAAGGTCAGGTTTTCGGGTAAAACTTAACAATTAATTAATAAAAATAATAATAATGCAAATTGTCATACAAAGAATATATTTTTAAAAAATTATTTGAAGTTAAAACGGAAACAATTTTAAATGCATAACAAAAAACTTAATACTATGAAAAATTTTTTAAATTTTTAACAACTTTCCAGCAAGCACGAAGTCGAACCTTTGAAATAGGATGACTTTATCATTTGATCTCACAAATCTCAAACATTTTTCAAAGGTTTCTGTTTACCACCTGAATTCAAGTTGATAATGATTTATATATAAACATTTGACAATCAATTATTATCAATTTGATGTGGTGTTATTCTCAAATTATAAATCAATGTGGGTGGAAACACAGTTTAAAGCAAAACATAAATTGGAGACAATTTAACAATATTTATTACAACTGCAGAACATTTACATACTCGCTGTTTGCTGGCTTCTGATCAAAAATTAATTATTATTAACCTGAATGGCCTATAGGCCTATAAGCCTATTGTCTAACATGTCAAAACTATTTGAAAAGCTACTTATGAGTAAGCTAACACCCATACTGAATCGTACTGGATGTATTGCAGACCACTAATTCGATTTTAGAAGACAACATAGCACTATTGAACAAACACATAGACTCCTGAACGTGGTTAGGAAAACCTTCGAAGAAAAGAAATATTGTTCTGCGCTCTTCATCGATGTTTCTCAGGTATTTTATAAAGTATGGCACGAAGGTTTAATACATAAACTAAAGCGAAACCTACCCGAAAACATCCCTAAACTTTTAGAAAGTTACTTAACTGAGCGCAAATTTATTGTTAAAGAAGGTAATTTTCTAAGCCCTCCGCACTCCATTGAAGCCAGAGTTCCTCAAGGCAGCATCCTCGGTCCTGTATTATATCTGATATAGGCCTCTGACTTGCTGGTAAGCAGTAACATACACATACCAACATTCGCTGATAATACAGCTTTTCTAAGTGTTCACAAAAGCCATCAAGAAGCCGCCCGCAAACTCTATATTATATACCCCAGTTGGAACAATGGCTAAAACAATGTTGGATAAAAATTAACGAACAAAAATGTTTACACATTACTTTTACATTGTGCAAGGAAACCTGCACACCTATACAAATAAATAACCAAACTATACCTCAACACACTGAAGTAAATATCTCGGTGTTCATCTTGATCGTCGTCTAACATGGAAGTCACACATAAATGCAAAGGTGAGCCAAGGAACTCTACTCTAACCCTAGATTGCAAACTTCTTCTATACAACTCCATTCTAAAACCAATATGGTCATACGGAATCCAGTTATGGGGCACTGCCTCGGTAACAAATGTAGAAAAAATTTAAAGGCAACAATATAAAATACTCCGTACGATTACACCAGCCTCATGTTATGTCAGAAACAAGCGAATTCATAAAGACATAGATGTGCCGCTGGTGAAGACAGTGTTTTTTAAACACGTGACAAGCTACATAAGAAAACTTGAGTTGCACCCAAATCTCCTAGCACGAAACATCATTAAATTTAAAGGCCACACTCCTCTGAGAAGGAGGGACACTCTTGCTCTCAGCCGAACACGAGTGACGTAAACAACCAAACAACCAACCATTGAAACAATAATTTTTGTCTGGCACTGGCTGAACATAAAAATTAAAATTTTAGAAATAAGATTTGATTAGTTATTGTTAATTCAATTTTATTGAAGATACAATAAATAAATATAACCGGAAAAGAAATTAACCTGAATAAAAAAAAATTAAAATTATGAACTTACAAAAAAATTCATTTCATTTATATTCCACATTTATAACCACATTTGGAAAACATTTGAGAAAAACCTTTGAAAGTGAGTTGAAAATAGATAAATTTCTCAATTTGAAAATAGTTTCCCCTTTTTGTTGAGAATGCTATGTTTTTCAAGTTATTTTCAAATCATTTTCAAACGTTTGTCTTTTGAGAAAAGGTTTGATTTCAAATCATTCTTAATTTTAAATCGAGAATGCGTGTTTGTTGGGTTCCATCTATTAACCCTAGAAACATAATGTTATTTTTTTGTACAACTCAGTCATTTTTTATCCGATCAAAGTTAATTATTCACTAATCGACGCGTAATTTTGAAGCCTTTCCAACAATATATCGAACCAGCTTTTGACGCTGGGAAGTATACATCGAAAAAACACAAATGTACCGTTATCTGGAAATGGCCGAAATGAGCATTTTTTCTTTCCTTTTCTGCGTTAAGCATATCCTAATCATTTTTAAAAATTTTTTAGAATCTTTATACATTTATGTAATATAAAGCATTTCAAAATATTGGTTTTGCAAAAAAAGCACCACTTTTCCTTATGCAGTGAACTAGCATAAGAAAAACTGTCTCAAGTATCTCTTGATTTAGTAAAAAGTATCAAAAAAGGGGTAAGAATTGCAAAATGTTTCACATTTGGGTGCATTTTGTAGAAGTACCAAAATAGTATCAAAGCAGTCGAAAAAGTGTCAAATTGCTACCAACGGTAACGCTAATTGTATGCATAGGTAAGATAGTACATACTTAAGTTATAATAACGTTTATTTTTGTTTATTATTAGATATTTTTATATTGAAAGTTATTATTGCTCTAATAGTTATTGTTGTTTTGGTTTATATTTATTTATATACTTTTTAAGCATTAGAAAGTTGTGCTGCAGTCTTATACATTCACATAAAAGTGCAAACAATATTTCCAAGGGAACATGTGTAATCATAAAGCATACAATTTTTTGTTTATGTTTATGCAACAAGAATTATATAAGGTATATAAGGTTATACTTATGACTATCCTTCGACCAGTTTTTTTTACTGTTAATCATTGGCGTAGCTATACACTTTTTTGGGGGAGGGCGATGGTCAAAAAAAATTGTATTGTTGTAATTTGTAATCAGGTTATGGATTTTCCTAACTAACAATACCATTAAAAAATCGATTGCTTTTAATAGCACTGCAGTACAAACTTTAATTTTTTTAAGTTTTTAATTTTCGAGAGCATTTTTTAGAATAATTATGATGTGCTAAACACAAAAAAGGAATAAACAAATTTCGTTTCGGTCCATTTTCGTTTTTCGGGGTATACTTTTGTTAATGCGTCATTCAGAATCAAAGGCTGGTTCGTTTAAAATGAATTATATATTATTTGAAAGGCTACTAAATTACGCGTCGAATAGTAGCTCTGATGGAATAAAAGGCGACCAAGTTAGGGTGGATAAAAATTTAAATTTTATGAAATTTGTAAAGTTCATCGCCGGTTGTAGCCTTTTCGGAAGGTGTTTTGTACCACAAATAATAAAAAAATCCATACTTTTAGAATTTCGTTGAATAGTTCATTCGATTATAAAAATGTTAAAGCCCTTATGACACTACATTTTTCTTGCATTGTTTTGCTATAGGATTGAAAAAAGAAATAGCATATGATAGAAGGAAACAACTATACAAAATGTAAACAAAACGTAATGGCTTCTTTAAGTGCTGCCTACTTTTTATTTATATTAAAACGGCAAAAGAAAAAAAAGTTGAAAGAACGAGCGGCTAAGTCGCTGAATTCGTGAATAAAGCGATAACTTGGCAACACTTTAATGTTTCAAGCATGAAACGTCAATTTTAAGTTGAACATTTTTACATTTTTTTGACAGGCCCCCCTTTTTTATCGATAACACTAGTAAAAGCTTTGACAATTTGGTATTTATCTTAATATAGCTGAACTCTTTGCACCTGGTAAAATTTCCTATTATATTATATTTGCACTGTTCTCCAAAACTTGAAAAATGAAGAAAAAATGTAGTGTCATAAGGGGTTAAGCCATAATGGACCTAAATCTGGCCAAAACAAAAAATCATATATTCTGTGTTTTATTATTTAGGCTATTTGTGATCAGATTTTTTCTTTACATTAGATGCAAATAAAACAATCTATTCCATTTTTGTTACCATCGGTTTTGTTCCGGCGTCTTTAGAAGAATCTTATTGACTTTGGATGGTACTTTAAAGAGAAGTAAATATATCCACATAAATCAAAAAACACAAATGTACCGTTATATGAACAATGGTTGAAGTGAACTTTTTTCAGTGTATAGCATATCATTCCTAATTACCCTAAAAAATGCATCAGAAATTTTAAGCCTTTTCGTTGTAAATTGACAACCTGTTTGAATGATTTTGTGTATTTTACATATAATTATATTTCAATTATTTTTTACATATTTTTTTATGTAGGTATTCTTCAAAAGAAAACTCTCAATATACACGGCAGAACAGAACAACGTTGTTTTTGGAAAATTTTCCCTGGTTCCTTAGAATAATTATGCTGTCTAATTCTTTTTGAATAGCACGTTACAGACTTTTGCGCAATAAAATCGTTTGGACTCAAAGGCAAATTAGTTCGAAAGAATCACAGCAAAATATAAAATTCTTTGTTTCAAGTAGAGAACTGAAAATTGCAATCGATAAGACACGTCGCGAAAGTTTTGACTCGTCGCGAAATTATCCTTGACTAACTGCATTATGAAAAATATGTGTCATGAAGCACAAAATCGTATCCAAACAAGCATACGTTATCTTAAAAGTAATTCAATAAAACCTAAAGCATTTCAAAGCAAATAGTATTATTTACTAAATATTAACGTAATATTATGTTTTAGAATAAAAGAAGTATGCATTTTCTTGCGGTTAAGGGTCGTTATAAACTTTTGGATATCATATCAATGGTCATACATTGACAACTTGTAACTGAATTTTTTATTATTTTTCACAAAACGCAGAAAACGTTCCCATTCTCAAAATAAAATAACAGAAATTAGTTGAGAGTATCTACTAAATAATTTTCAGCTATTTTATTTCTATGCTAGTAACGCTTTCAGCATATTTATAACGTAATTTCGTTACGTGTTACGTAGCGTGTTGTCAATTTATGACCATCGATACGAAGGTTTCTTGAAGGTCTAAGAATTTTAAAAATCATTTTGCTGATGGGCTATTGGACTAATTTTATGCACAACTGGACCCAATATCAAAAGGTTTTTAAAATGTTGTATGTACTACTTTTTATATTTTGTTAGAGAAAATACAAAGATATGTCATCAGAATAAAATAAACACACTCGTACGTTTTTGTTTAGGGTTTTTACGTAATAAACAAAAATTTGGCAATTATTGGAAACTAAATTTTTATAAAAATTGTAATGATCATAAATCAAGTCTGGGGGTGGCATTGCAGAAAGGCCTATCTACGTTAATGCTGTTAATTTATAATAACATGAAAAGAACATAGAAAAAATTATAGTTTAATTATATTCAATTAGCTTTTGAATCTAAAAAGTTTTATTTTTAAATAAAATTTTAATTGCATCAACGTATATTTCAATTGGTTTTAATTTCATTTTTTATAAAGAGAAGCAACACTTGGCAATTAGTACCTTCTACTTAACTACTTAAGGTGTTACCTTCTTTGGGAAAGAGATAGTGTGGAGAAGAAAGGTGCCGAACATTCCAGAGCAACCTAAGATATTTTTCAAATCTGCTATTGAGAGTTTTATTAGTATGACTGCAGTGTTGCAGCACATCTAATATTGCATTGGTGATGCATTAATTTATTAATCTGTATGTGTAGCTATTTTATTAATTGTTTTACTTCGATAACGATTTTCCTAACATTACCAACGAAGAAGGGCGCTGCGGTGTACATTAGCATAGAAGAATATCAATCGGTGCCGGTACTGTTTAATGCGTTCATCACTTAAACAGTCTACCAAAAATTAACACAATTTCTCACTAATTCACATCAAAAATCTCATGAAGTTGCCCTGAACAGCGATAAAACTCATGTTCTTAGCCATAGCTTGCTTTGTAGTCAATAAGAGTATAAATGGCTTGTTTAGTTACTAGTAACTAATTGTTCAACTACTGTAAAGTAATTCAGACGGTATGTAGCTTGTGGTTGAAAAGCATGTTGTTCGGTAATGACAACTCATTACCAATTTTTTGCTGGGAATATCCATGTTACGGTTTCAGTTCCTGCAGTTATTCATTTTTATAATGATTATTAAATGGGAGAAGTTGCTATAGCAGAGTATTACCGAATAAAATTCAAAGCCTGAAAGGGGCCAGTTAAGATATTTTCCATTTCCTCCACTTATCTATTTATAACAGCCCGAGAAAAACTGAAAAACTGAACTACAATATAAGTATAGTTAAATTTTTCCAGTGATTTATACATATTACAAAAATAAATATCGCCCAAATAATACCATATTCATATGACATAAAAAATAATTAATTATACGCGCTGTCCGAATTAAAGACCGTATATCCACGCGATGGCGAAATACAGGTTATAAAACCTGCTCTGTTTGACAACTGACAAATTCTGTTTCAAGGAATGTCATAGAAAACACTGCCTTGTGTTCACATTATGAATATAAAAAATAATCTAAAAGAGGAATTTCTAACATTATGCAGTCACGACTCGATATACGAGTATAATATTTATTATTATTTAATGTTTAAATTTTCTAAGTGCACTAAGCGAATACTTGTTCCCTTATATAAAGTATTTTAACATTATGATTCTGTTGGCGTAGTAAGTAAAAATAAATATCACATACATATACATACATATATGTATTTAACCAGAGGTAAAATGCAGGAGTAAAGAGACCTTCTAGAAGGCCTGTTTACAAGACATAACGCTTTCCAATCTGCTTTCTATACTCATTTCATTTTTCAAGTGTAAAGGGACCCTAATGTTTTCGCTACGCTGTCCGTATGTCTGACTGTCTGTCTATCACAGGCTGTTTTACGGTTCCCGAGAAGAGCTACGGGCCTGAAATTTTCACATAATATGTAAAAATTTGGCCATTACAGCAACAAATATACGACAGTTAAAAATTAAAGGGTGTCCAAAGCGAGCAGCGAAACATATTGAATTACTAATGTAATATACAGACACTTATATATAGACACTTTAAATTTCCAAAGTTAGTGTTAATGGGTGTAGTCCGTAGAATAGACTACACCAATTAATACCGATATTTAAAACAAGAAATAATAAATGGTGTTCTACCAGTTAATGTAATTTTGCTATCAATTAATGACAATTTGCTGTATATTGGAAACCGTGAGAGACATACTCATGAAATCTAAAAAACTCTAAAAATAAACAATTCCAAAATTAAAAAAATATCAAAACGAAAAACCGGCAAAATGCAAAAAGCGCTTAAAAGAAAAAAAGGAGCACCAAAATTAATAGAATAGCTAAAACGCAAAAAATCACCAAAACCAAAAAAGATCGCCACAAAACTAAAATAACCGCCAAAAACCGAAAAAGTCATCAAAACGAAAAAAAGCTCTAAATTCTAAAAAGAATGCTAAAACTAAGAATATAACCAAAAAACGAAAAAAAATCGTCAAACATGAAAAAAATCATCCAAAACGAAAAAAGCACCAGAACAAAAAAAAACGCCCAATCTAAAACAAATCGCCAAGAACCGAAAAAAATCTTCAAAACCAAAAAAGCTAAAATTAAAAGAATTGCCAAAAAGCAAAAAAACACCAAATCGGAAAAAAGCGCCAAAACTGAAAAAAGCGCCAAAACTTAAATAAATCGCTAAAACTAAAAATATTGTCAAAAAGCGAAAACAAATTTAAAAAAATGTCTAAGCCCAAAAAATCGGCAAAACTTAAAAAATTGACAAAAAACGAAAAATCACAATAAAAAGAAACGAAAAAATCAGCAAAATGAAAAAGCGCCAAAACCAAAAAAATGACCAAAACAACGAAAAAAATGTAGAAAATAAACTAAGTAAAATTAAACAAAAAAGCTAAAGGGAAAAATTGCCAAAATGAAAAAAATGGTAAAAACGAAAAGGGATATATGTGTGTTGGTACGAAACCCTTCGTGTACAAGCCAAAGTCGCACTGTACTTAATTTATGATTACCCATGCTGTCATTGCAGCGCAGGCCTTCCGCAGTCGCTTTCCAATGTAGGGACTCTAACAAGCCTCCGTTAAAAAGCAAATGGAGGTAATTATTTTTCTATTGCAGTATTTTTATAACGCCTTCTTTATTTTTGAATAAGTGATTTTTTTTATTTCGAACTATCTCTTTTCATCCAAAATAATTTTTTATACATTGAATTGCACATGACGTAGTTCCAGCGGCATAACGATAAGTTAATCAGCTCCGACATAATAACAGCAAGTACGATGCCTCTTGTATGGAAAAAAAATATTACGAGAATGTTTGTTATTTCTAAAGCATATTTTTTATTTAAAAATACAATACTCTTTCCATCTTTCCTGTTTAAAGAAATGAATGTGGAATGTGTATCGAACGAAAAATAAAAATAAAATAAATAAAATACTACATTCACCTTCCCTTCTACAAGAAGGCAGTTTTGCATGTGTATCGGACAAAAAATGTAAAAGAAGGAGTACAATATAAGCTGAAATAAAAAATAAGGTCTTGCAGGCCTTCAAGAAAGCCCGAAATTTGCAGGCCTGTTGACTTTTACCACTGGGTATTTGTGCATATGTATGTTGTGGTGAAAAGATTGTAGCTTTTGTTTTTATTGTATTTTTTTTTGCCGCTGCTACTACTGTTTATGTTTTTTCTATAAAAGAATTTATGAAAAGTGCTATATAGAATAATATATTCCAAAGGGTTTTGTACAAAAGTCGTTACATTGCATAACAATTTTATTAAAAGTTTACCCTTGCAAATACTGCCACGACCCATTCAGCAGCCGTAAAATAAATACTCGTACTACTTTTACTTAAACATTTGCCTGTCGTACTTTGCCTGTCGTACTGACTTTCTGCTGTGAAAACGAACACAAGAGTTCAGAAGTAGGAACCATAAAGTACTAGCCTAACTATGTTTTGTAAAATAATTGTACCCCAAAACTATAGTATACAAGGATTTGGCGCAAACTTTTAATTTTTTTATTTTTATTTTTATTATTATTTTATTTTATTTTTTGTGGAATTTTTGGCCGAAGTCAAAAGGTTTTTGTTTATAATTCTAAAAGCATAATAGCAAAGCTAAAATAAGTATATACAAGAGACAAATTAGTTATAATAATGATTTAATTGTTTTATGTTTTTAAAGCAAATAAGCTAATGTGCTTATTTAAATTACTTAAATTATGAGGGAAAGATAACATGTATATTTACTGTAATGAATAATATTATATTATATAAAGAGGGACATTTTGGAATTTTCAATATTTAAATGAAATTGAAATTTATACACTTGGTGAATATATAGTTTTTTCTTTTTAATTTTGTATAAAAATCCTGAAAAGACAGTTTTGCACAGATACAAACATAGCTTTAGAAAAAAAATATGTTAAACCATGAATCATTCATTCATTTGTAGTATAAAGCTTATACTAGACTTATCAAAGTAGCAACACTGTGATCAAATAATGTAGTTAAATGAAGTAAAACGAATAAAATTCATTGATTCAAGAATCAATATAGCTCTGGAATATTCCAAGTTATATATGGGTAACTCTATGTCAAATCGATCAAAAGTTAGACACGACCCATTTCGATTTTGATGGAATTCGATCAGAAGTTTTCTTTTATACTATAATGAACTTATGACAAAGGAAAAAAATAAAAATATTTATTTCAAAAGTATTGACATATTCAAAATGTCATAAATATCACGAAAACTATTTTGCATACAAGCAAATCGAATTCATACTAGGTGGCCGCAAGAGCCCAGCTGTTAACGTAAATGTTTACACATTTGGCCTGTCAGCAGTGTTAATGTATCAGCTTTTTTGACCGCCCAAATGTAAATTCTCCACGGCGAATTCTCTTGCGACTACCTGGTGTTGATCTACCTTGTATACAAGGATGAATTGCATGTCATTTTAAATGGAATATTTGGGGCTACAAAAAATATATAGAACAAAATTTTTTTTGGAAAAATTAAAAATTTCAAAGCTGTCTAAATCAAAAATGATATTTTTTTAATCTGAATTTGTTATATACAACAAGCCGCACCCGGTGTGCTTTGCTACCCCATTGTTGTGCAGATATAAAAAATTAATAATTACGCTGAATTGTGTGTAGCCGTCTCTATCCTCTGATACCCTCAAAATTTTGCTGAAAATTGTACTTTAACGACGCACCTTGGGAAAAACATAGTAATAACGCCCGCACCGCCTATTTTACTTACTAACATCTTTGTTATAAGCGATAGGTTTATAGATTTTGGATATGTTTAATATAACTTTTCAAAGAATTGTATGATATAAAACTTTTTTATGTAATATCATTGGACGTTAGTACCCTACAATCGGAATTCAAGACTTTTAAATAATTGCACCACATGAAAAATTAGGATATATTAAAAATTTTTGCAATTGATTCTCGTAAAAAATAGAAAACAAAGATACACGTGTATCACCGATTTTTAAAATTTTAGATGTAAACCATTATTTTGGTGAAATGAACGAGAAAACGCTCATATGTCATTTTCGTTATTTCTAAATGTACTATAAGTTTTATTAATTAAAAATTTGGTCACTCGCAAAAGAATGTTTAAGAAAGTAGTCTGGGGCACAAGTTTTTATGAATTTTGCTTACCCTACACTGATACCATACAGACGGTAAGAAAGATATTTTTAAAGTTATAGTACTAATATGGGAATCTTGTACAAAATATAATAATTTTTATTACTAATTTAAAACAAAAATACTAGCATAGCTATACATTATATGCGCGTAAATTATTTGTTATGGATCAGATGCTACTAGAAATCTGTTAAAAATATTTGTAAAATTTGACAATCGCGAATTTCTTCTTGCGTACTGGCTTCTTCATACTTATATGCTTTGAAATCCTTATTGCAATGCTGCAATACTTCTTCTTATAGCATACCGTATGAAGGAAGTAAATAACTCTTAGACACATACATATGTACATATTATATAGGAACTAAACACTGTTGTTTGCATTATCATTAAAAATTTTGTGATACAATATAGAGGAAAATTTCATATTTTATAATGTCAACGCACTTTGTGCATAGTTGGCGACATGTAGAACCATCCATATTTTTCAGTAAGAATCACTACGGTTTCCTTAGTGAATTAATCAATTGTTTCGGCGTCTATAGTCCGGGATATAGTTACATATTTAACTCATTATAAGTGAAGAAAATTTATTTTTTGCTCCTTTTTTACTTTTTGGAAAAAGTACATATTTGAGGGAGGCGTATCCTTGCACTAAATTGAACGAAATTTTGAAGAAGTATCAAATATATTAAAAATTATGTCTGTACAAAATTCCATTAACTAAAAATTATTTTTCTGCCCTTTATGGTAATTTTTTATTTCAAGCTATATGGGAAGGACACGAACCCTTGAAATTTAAATGGCCATATTTAAGGTGAGATTGTATTTTATCTATAAAAAAAATGTGTGCCAAATTTCATTACTTTACCATAACTCCTTCTATTTTTTGCCGCTCCTTATATGAACTCACGGCACTGTGTGCCCCAGTTTTGCAAACGACTTAGAATTTCATGTAAGAAGCATAATTTAAAAAGATTTGACGTTTCATGTTAGTCTGCTTTATTTACTAGTTCTACGATACTTACTTTATTTAGTGGGTACCAATAATTCCAAAACGTATGACAACACAATGAAGTTGAAAAATCTCGAAAAGGCGCAGAGAGGCGCAGAAAAAATAGGTATAATTTTTTTGGTTAAGTATTCAGCATTATCAGTGTGTATAAATCTGGTGGATGTCTGGAAATTGCAGTTCTTCTAAGAGCATCGCACAGTTAATTTAGAGAGTCTCACTGTTGTTGTTATACAGATATAGGGAAATGAAAAATTGCTTTTTACCCTTTCCCCCAAAAATTTTCAAAAAAAACCTATTTAAATTTTCCTGTGGTCAAAATGAATAAATGAATGAACTTAAAGTAACGGGAAACACAGGCAACTTCGACCAAAGAAGATCTCTAGTATCCCTTACCAGATGCTAGAACACCTCACCTGTACATACTCTCCTGATGAATCTTAAGATTGGCAGTGGTTCTAGTGTTAGCAGTTCCCAATCCTCTAATAGGTGCTTGCCCAAATGGCTATATTTTCTGTTGCATAACACTTCGCAGTCCTTGAGAATATGCTATGGAGTTTCGTCTTCATAATCACAGAATCTTTACAAGCTGTTACATCAATGTCAAGTCTGTTGAGGTGCTTTCTCAGTCTGTAATGAGCTGTGAGGAAACATGTGCGCATACTTAGATTGTTTTTACTCAGGTACATGAGAGCTATGAAACGATTTTGGTTATACGTTCCAATCATTACCTTTTACATACCTCAATCCAGGGAGATTTAACAGAGGTGTTCCCTAATAGATAGTTAGATAGATAGATAGATAGATAGATAGATAGAGATATAGATAGATAGATAGATAGATAGATAGATAGATAGATAGATAGATAG